>JAPMIB010000025.1:0-120000 GCA_034770305.1 Trichogramma dendrolimi
CTCACTACTCGACGAAATCGGATGAAATTTAGCTTAAAGACTCGTTTTTGATGCCAACTTTCTATATTTTTCAACTACAGCTCGAGATATCTTGAAAATTGACTGAGATATGAGTGTTTATCCCGTTTCCTAACCTCAAAATAAAGGCTTTTCCTCTCAATCTTACTTACTACTTCACGAAATCAGTTGAAACTAAGCTTAAAAGATTCGTACTGAAGCGTACTTTCTATATTTTCCAACTACAGCTCAATATCTTGAAAATTGACTGAGATATAAGTCGGAATGACCCTTAACAAGGTCAAAAAAGAGTGTTCGCGCTCCACCGATACTTGCCAATTTCAGCTCAAAATATTGATTATTGACGGAGATATAGGGAAAATAACTTTTCATGTTCATTTTTGTAATATCTCACTCACTACTCGACGAAATCGGATGAAATTTAGCTTAAAAGACTCGTTTTGATGCCAACTTTCTATATTTTTCAACTACAGCTCGATATCTTGAAAATTGACTGAGATATGAGTGTTTATCCCTCCCGTTTCCTAACCTCAAAATAAAGGCTTTTCCTCTCATCTTACTTACTACTTCACGAAATCAGTTGAAACTAAGCTTAAAAGATTCGTACTGAAGCGTACTTTCTATATTTTCCAACTACAGCTCAATATCTTGAAAATTGACTGAGATATAAGTCGGAATGACCCTTAACAAGGTCAAAAAAGAGTGTTCGCGCTCCACCGATACTTGCCAATTTCAGCTCAAATATTGATTATTGACGGAGATATGAGGGAAAATAACTTTTCATGTTCATTTTTTGTAATATCTCACTCACTACTCGACGAAATCGGATGAAATTTAGCTTAAAAGACTCGTTTTGATGCCAACTTTCTATATTTTTCAACTACAGCTCGATATCTTGAAAATTGACTGAGATATGAGTGTTTATCCCGTTTCCTAACCTCAAAATAAAGGCTTTTCCTCTCATATCTTACTTACTACTTCACGAAATCAGTTGAAACTAAGCTTAAAAGATTCGTACTGAAGCGTACTTTCTATATTTTCCAACTACAGCTCAATATCTTGAAAATTGACTGAGATATAAGTCGGAATGACCCTTAACAAGGTCAAAAAAGAGTGTTCGCGCTCCACCGATACTTGCCAATTTCAGCTCAAAATATTGATTATTGACGGAGATATGAGGGAAAATAACTTTTCATGTTCATTTTTTGTAATATCTCACTCACTACTCGACGAAATCGGATGAAATTTAGCTTAAAAGACTCGTTTTGATGCCAACTTTCTATATTTTTCAACTACAGCTCGATATCTTGAAAATTGACTGAGATATGAGTGTTTATCCCGTTTCCTAACCTCAAAATAAAGGCTTTTCCTCTCATATCTTACTTACTACTTCACGAAATCAGTTGAAACTAAGCTTAAAAGATTCGTACTGAAGCGTACTTTCTATATTTTCCAACTACAGCTCAATATCTTGAAAATTGACTGAGATATAAGTCGGAATGACCCTTAACAAGGTCAAAAAAGAGTGTTCGCGCTCCACCGATACTTGCCAATTTCAGCTCAAAATATTGATTATTGACGGAGATATGAGGGAAAATAACTTTTCATGTTCATTTTTTGTAATATCTCACTCACTACTCGACGAAATCGGATGAAATTTAGCTTAAAAGACTCGTTTTGATGCCAACTTTCTATATTTTTCAACTACAGCTCGATATCTTGAAAATTGACTGAGATATGAGTGTTTATCCCGTTTCCTAACCTCAAAATAAAGGCTTTCCTCTCATATCTTACTTACTACTTCACGAAATCAGTTGAAACTAAGCTTAAAAGATTCGTACTGAAGCGTACTTTCTATATTTTCCAACTACAGCTCAATATCTTGAAAATTGACTGAGATATAAGTCGGAATGACCCTTAACAAGGTCAAAAAAGAGTGTTCGCGCTCCACCGATACTTGCCAATTTCAGCTCAAAATATTGATTATTGACGGAGATATGAGGGAAAATAACTTTTCATGTTCATTTTTTGTAATATCTCACTCACTACTCGACGAAATCGGATGAAATTTAGCTTAAAAGACTCGTTTTGATGCCAACTTTCTATATTTTTCAACTACAGCTCGATATCTTGAAAATTGACTGAGATATGAGTGTTTATCCCGTTTCCTAACCTCAAAATAAAGGCTTTTCCTCTCATATCTTACTTACTACTTCACGAAATCAGTTGAAACTAAGCTTAAAAGATTCGTACTGAAGCGTACTTTCTATATTTTCCAACTACAGCTCAATATCTTGAAAATTGACTGAGATATAAGTCGGAATGACCCTTAACAAGGTCAAAAAAGAGTGTTCGCGCTCCACCGATACTTGCCAATTTCAGCTCAAAATATTGATTATTGACGGAGATATGAGGGAAAATAACTTTTCATGTTCATTTTTTGTAATATCTCACTCACTACTCGACGAAATCGGATGAAATTTAGCTTAAAAGACTCGTTTTGATGCCAACTTTCTATATTTTTCAACTACAGCTCGATATCTTGAAAATTGACTGAGATATGAGTGTTTATCCCGTTTCCTAACCTCAAAATAAAGGCTTTTCCTCTCATATCTTACTTACTACTTCACGAAATCAGTTGAAACTAAGCTTAAAAGATTCGTACTGAAGCGTACTTTCTATATTTTCCAACTACAGCTCAATATCTTGAAAATTGACTGAGATATAAGTCGGAATGACCCTTAACAAGGTCAAAAAAGAGTGTTCGCGCTCCACCGATACTTGCCAATTTCAGCTCAAAATATTGATTATTGACGGAGATATGAGGGAAAATAACTTTTCATGTTCATTTTTTGTAATATCTCACTACTCGACGAAATCGGATGAAATTAGCTTAAAAGACTCGTTTTGATGCCAACTTTCTATATTTTTCACTACAGCTCGATATCTTGAAAATGACTGAGATATGAGTGTTTATTCCCGTCCTAACCTCAAAATAAAGGCTTTTCCCTCATATCTACTTACTACTTCACGAAATCAGTTGAAACTAAGCTTAAAAGATTCGTACTGAAGCGTACTTTCTATATTTTCCAACTACAGCTCAATATCTTGAAAATTGACTGAGATATAAGTCGGAATGACCCTTAACAAGGTCAAAAAGAGTGTTCGCGCTCCACCGATACTTGCCAATTTCAGCTCAAAATATTGAATTGACGGATATGAGGGAAAATAACTTTTCATGTTCATTTTTTGTAATATCTCACTCACTACTCGACGAAATCGGATGAAATTTAGCTTAAAAGACTCGTTTTGATGCCAACTTTCTATATTTTTCACTACAGACAGCTCGATATCTTGAAAATTGACTGAGATATGAGTGTTTATCCCGTTTCCTAACCTCAAAATAAAGGCTTTTCCTCTCATATCTTACTACTTCACGAATCAGTTGAAACTAAGCTTAAAAGATTCGTACTGAAGCGTACTTTCTATATTTTCCAACTACAGCTCAATATCTTGAAAATTGACTGAGATATAAGTCGGAATGACCCTTAACAAGGTCAAAAAGAGTGTTCGCGCTCCACCGATACTTGCCAATTTCAGCTCAAAATATTGATTATTGACGGAGATATGAGGGAAAATAACTTTTCATGTTCATTTTTTGTAATATCTCACTCACTACTCGACGAAATCGGATGAAATTTAGCTTAAAAGACTCGTTTTGATGCCAACTTTCTATATTTTTCAACTACAGCTCGATATCTTGAAAATTGACTGAGATAGTGTTTATCCCGTTCCTAACCTCAAAATAAGGCTTTTCCTCTCATATCTTACTTACTACTTCACGAAATCAGTTGAAACTAAGCTTAAAAGATTCGTACTGAAGCGTACTTTCTATATTTTCCAACTACAGCTCAATATCTTGAAAATTGACTGAGATATAAGTCGGAATGACCCTTAACAAGGTCAAAAAAGAGTGTTCGCGCTCCACCGATACTTGCCAATTTCAGCTCAAAATATTGATTATTGACGGAGATATGAGGGAAAATAACTTTTCATGTTCATTTTTTGTAATATCTCACTCACTACTCGACGAAATCGGATGAAATTTAGCTTAAAAGACTCGTTTTGATGCCAACTTTCTATATTTTCAACTACAGCTCGATATCTTGAAAATTGACTGAGATATGAGTGTTTATCCCTTTCCTCCTAACCTCAAAATAAAGGCTTTTCCTCTCATATCTTACTTACTACTTCACGAAATCAGTTGAAACTAAGCTTAAAAGATTCGTACTGAAGCGTACTTTCTATATTTTCCAACTACAGCTCAATATCTTGAAAATTGACTGAGATATAAGTCGGAATGACCCTTAACAAGGTCAAAAAAGAGTGTTCGCGCTCCACCGATACTTGCCAATTTCAGCTCAAAATATTGATTATTGACGGAGATATGAGGGAAAATAACTTTTCATGTTCATTTTTTTAATATCTCACTCACTACTCGACGAAATCGGATGAAATTTAGCTTAAAAGACTCGTTTTGATGCCAACTTTCTATATTTTTCAACTACAGCTCGATATCTTGAAAATTGACTGAGATATGAGTGTTTATCCCCGTTTCCTAACCTCAAATAAAGGCTTTTCTCTCATATCTTACTTACTACTTCACGAAATCAGTTGAAACTAAGCTTAAAAGATTCGTACTGAAGCGTACTTTCTATATTTTCCAACTACAGCTCAATATCTTGAAAATTGACTGAGATAAGTCGGAATGACCCTTAACAAGGTCAAAAAGAGTGTTCGCGCTCCACCGATACTTGCCAATTTCAGCTCAAAATTGATTATTGACGGAGATATGAGGGAAAATAACTTTTCATGTTCATTTTTTGTAATATCTCACTCACTACTCGACGAAATCGGATGAAATTTAGCTTAAAAGACTCGTTTTGATGCCAACTTTCTATATTTTTCAACTACAGCTCGATATCTTGAAAATTGACTGAGATATGAGTGTTTATCCCGTTTCCTAACCTCAAAATAAAGGCTTTTCCTCTCATATCTTACTTACTACTTCACGAAATCAGTTGAAACTAAGCTTAAAAGATTCGTACTGAAGCGTACTTTCTATATTTTCCAACTACAGCTCAATATCTTGAAAATTGACTGAGATATAAGTCGGAATGACCCTTAACAAGGTCAAAAAGAGTGTTCGCGCTCCACCGATACTTGCCAATTTCAGCTCAAAATTGATTATTGACGGAGATATGAGGGAAAATAATTTTCATGTTCATTTTTTGTAATATCTCACTCACTACTCGACGAATCGGATGAAATTTAGCTTAAAAGACTCGTTTTGATGCCAACTTTCTATATTTTTCAACTACAGCTCGATATCTTGAAAATTGACTGAGATATGAGTGTATTATCCCGTTTCCTAACCTCAAAATAAAGGCTTTTCCTCTCATATCTTACTTACTACTTCACGAAATCAGTTGAAACTAAGCTTAAAAGATTCGTACTGAAGCGTACTTTCTATATTTTCCAACTACAGCTCAATATCTTGAAAATTGACTGAGATATAAGTCGGAATGACCCTTAACAAGGTCAAAAAAGAGTGTTCGCGCTCCACCGATACTTGCCAATTTCAGCTCAAAATATTGATTATTGACGGAGATATGAGGGAAAATAACTTTTCATGTTCATTTTTTGTAATATCTCACTCACTACTCGACGAAATCGGATGAAATTTAGCTTAAAAGACTCGTTTTGATGCCAACTTTCTATATTTTTCAACTACAGCTCGATATCTTGAAATTGACTGAGATATGAGTGTTTATCCCGTTTCCTAACCTCAAAATAAAGGCTTTTCCTCTCATATCTTACTTACTACTTCACGAAATCAGTTGAAACTAAGCTTAAAAGATTCGTACTGAAGCGTACTTTCTATATTTTCCAACTACAGCTCAATATCTTGAAAATTGACTGAGATATAAGTCGGAATGACCCTTAACAAGGTCAAAAAAGAGTGTTCGCGCTCCACCGATACTTGCCAATTTCAGCTCAAAATATTGATTATTGACGGAGATATGAGGGAAAATAACTTTTCATGTTCATTTTTTGTAATATCTCACTCACTACTCGACGAAATCGGATGAAATTTAGCTTAAAAGACTCGTTTTGATGCCAACTTTCTATATTTTTCAACTACAGCTCGATATCTTGAAAATTGACTGAGATATGAGTGTTTATCCCGTTTCCTAACCTCAAAATAAAGGCTTTTCCTCTCTATCTTACTTACTACTTCACGAAATCAGTTGAAACTAAGCTTAAAAGATTCGTACTGAAGCGTACTTTCTATATTTTCCAACTACAGCTCAATATCTTGAAAATTGACTGAGATATAAGTCGGAATGACCCTTAACAAGGTCAAAAAAGAGTTCGCGCTCGCACCGATACTTGCCAATTTCAGCTCAAAATATTGATTATTGACGGAGATATGAGGGAAAATAACTTTTCATGTCATTTTTTGTAATATCTCACACTACTCGACGAAATCGGATGAAATTTAGCTTAAAAGACTCGTTTGATGCCAACTTTCTATATTTTTCAACTACAGCTCGATATCTTGAAAATTGACTGAGATATGAGTGTTTATCCCGTTTCCTACCCTCAAAATAAAGGCTTTCCTCTCATATCTTACTTACTACTTCACGAAATCAGTTGAAACTAAGCTTAAAAGATTCGTACTGAAGCGTACTTTCTATATTTTCCAACTACAGCTCAATATCTTGAAAATTGACTGAGATATAAGTCGGAATGACCCTTAACAAGGTCAAAAAAGAGTGTTCGCGCTCCACCGATACTTGCCAATTTCAGCTCAAAATATTGATTAGACGGAGATATGAGGGAAAATAACTTTTCATGTTCATTTTTTGTAATATCTCACTCACTACTACTCGACGAAATCGGATGAAATTTAGCTTAAAAGACTCGCGTTTGATGCCTTTTCTATATTTTTCAACTACAGCTCGATATCTTGAAAATTGACTGAGATATAAGTCGGAATGACCCTTAACAAGGTCAAAAAAGAGTGTTCGCGCTCCCCGATACTTGCCAATTTCAGCTCAAAATATTGATTATTGACGGAGATATGAGGGAAAATAACTTTTCATGTTCATTTTTTGTAATATCTCACTCACTACTCGACGAAATCGGATGAAATTTAGCTTAAAAGACTCGTTTTGATGCCAACTTTCTATATTTTCAACTACAGCTCGATATCTTGAAAATTGACTGAGATATGAGTGTTTATCCCCGTTTCCTAACCTCAAAAAAGGCTTTTCCTCTCATATCTTACTTACTACTTCACGAAATCAGTTGAAACTAAGCTTAAAAGATTCGTACTGAAGCGTACTTTCTATATTTTCCAACTACAGCTCAATATCTTGAAAATTGACTGAGATATAAGTCGGAATGACCCTTAACAAGGTCAAAAAAGAGTGTTCGCGCTCCACCGATACTTGCCAATTTCAGCTCAAAATATTGATTATTGACGGAGATATGAGGGAAAATAACTTTTCATGTTCATTTTTTTAATATCTCACTCACTACTCGACGAAATATGAAATTTAGCTTAAAAGACTCGTTTTGATGCCAACTTTCTATATTTTTCAACTACAGCTCGATATCTTGAAAATTGACTGAGATATGAGTGTTTATCCCCTTTCCTAACCTCAAAATAAAGGCTTTTCCTCTCATATCTTACTTACTACTTCACGAAATCAGTTGAAACTAAGCTTAAAAGATTCGTACTGAAGCGTACTTTCTATATTTTCCAACTACAGCTCAATATCTTGAAAATTGACTGAGATATAAGTCGGAATGACCCTTAACAAGGTCAAAAAAGAGTGTTCGCGCTCCACCGATACTTGCCAATTTCAGCTCAAAATATTGATTATTGACGGAGATATGAGGGAAAATAACTTTTCATGTTCATTTTTTGTAATATCTCACTCACTACTCGACGAAATCGGATGAAATTTAGCTTAAAAGACTCGTTTTGATGCCAACTTTCTATATTTTTCAACTACAGCTCGATATCTTGAAAATTGACTGAGATATGAGTGTTTATCCCGTTTCCTAACCTCAAAATAAAGGCTTTTCCTCTCATATCTTACTTACTACTTCACGAAATCAGTTGAAACTAAGCTTAAAAGATTCGTACTGAAGCGTACTTTCTATATTTTCCAACTACAGCTCAATATCTTGAAAATTGACTGAGATATAAGTCGGAATGACCCTTAACAAGGTCAAAAAAGAGTGTTCGCGCTCCACCGATACTTGCCAATTTCAGCTCAAAATATTGATTATTGACGGAGATATGAGGGAAAATAACTTTTCATGTTCATTTTTTGTAATATCTCACTCACTACTCGACGAAATCGGATGAAATTTAGCTTAAAAGACTCGTTTTGATGCCAACTTTCTATATTTTTCAACTACAGCTCGATATCTTGAAAATTGACTGAGATATGAGTGTTTATCCCGTTTCCTAACCTCAAAATAAAGGCTTTCCTCTCATATCTTACTTACTACTTCACGAAATCAGTTGAAACTAAGCTTAAAAGATTCGTACTGAAGCGTACTTTCTATATTTTCCAACTACAGCTCAATATCTTGAAAATTGACTGAGATATAAGTCGGAATGACCCTTAACAAGGTCAAAAAAGAGTGTTCGCGCTCCACCGATACTTGCCAATTTCAGCTCAAAATATTGATTATTGACGGAGATATGAGGGAAAATAACTTTTCATGTTCATTTTTTGTAATATCTCACTCACTACTCGACGAAATCGGATGAAATTTAGCTTAAAAGACTCGTTTTGATGCCAACTTTCTATATTTTTCAACTACAGCTCGATATCTTGAAAATTGACTGAGATATGAGTGTTTTCCCGTTTCCTAACCTCAAAATAAAGGCTTTTCCCTCATATCTTACTTACTACTTCACGAAATCAGTTGAAACTAAGCTTAAAAGATTCGTACTGAAGCGTACTTTCTATATTTTCCAACTACAGCTCAATATCTTGAAAATTGACTGAGATATAAGTCGGAATGACCCTTAACAAGGTCAAAAAAGAGTGTTCGCGCTCCACCGATACTTGCCAATTTCAGCTCAAAATATTGATTATTGACGGAGATATGAGGGAAAATAACTTTTCATGTTCATTTTTTGTAATATCTCACTCACTACTCGACGAAATCGGATGAAATTTAGCTTAAAAGACTCGTTTTGATGCCAACTTTCTATATTTTTCAACTACAGCTCGATATCTTGAAAATTGACTGAGATATGAGTGTTTATCCCGTTTCCTAACCTCAAAATAAAGGCTTTTCCTCTCATATCTTACTTACTACTTCACGAAATCAGTTGAAACTAAGCTTAAAAGATTCGTACTGAAGCGTACTTTCTATATTTTCCAACTACAGCTCAATAGAAAATTGACTGAGATATAAGTCGGAATGACCCTTAACAAGGTCAAAAAAGAGTGTTCGCGCTCCACCGATACTTGCCAATTTCAGCTCAAAATATTGATTATTGACGGAGATATGAGGGAAAATAACTTTTCATGTTCATTTTTTGTAATATCTCACTCACTACTCGACGAAATCGGATGAAATTTAGCTTAAAAGACTCGTTTTGATGCCAACTTTCTATATTTTTCAACTACAGCTCGATATCTTGAAAATTGACTGAGATATGAGTGTTTATCCCGTTTCCTAACCTCAAAATAAAGGCTTTTCCTCTCATATCTTACTTACTACTTCACGAAATCAGTTGAAACTAAGCTTAAAAGATTCGTACTGAAGCGTACTTTCTATATTTTCCAACTACAGCTCAATATCTTGAAAATTGACTGAGATATAAGTCGGAATGACCCTTAACAAGGTCAAAAAAGAGTGTTCGCGCTCCACCGATACTTGCCAATTTCAGCTCAAAATATTGATTATTGACGGAGATATGAGGGAAAATAACTTTTCATGTTCATTTTTTGTAATATCTCACTCACTACTCGACGAAATCGGATGAAATTTAGCTTAAAAGACTCGTTTTGATGCCAACTTTCTATATTTTTCAACTACAGCTCGATATCTTGAAAATTGACTGAGATATGAGTGTTTATCCCGTTTCCTAACCTCAAAATAAAGGCTTTTCTCTCATATCTTACTTACTACTTCACGAAATCAGTTGAAACTAAGCTTAAAAGATTCGTACTGAAGCGTACTTTCTATATTTTCCAACTACAGCTCAATATCTTGAAAATTGACTGAGATATAAGTCGGAATGACCCTTAACAAGGTCAAAAAGAGTGTTCGCGCTCCACCGATACTTGCCAATTTCAGCTCAAAATATTGATTATTGACGGAGATATGAGGGAAAATAACTTTTCATGTTCATTTTTTGTAATATCTCACTCACTACTCGACGAAATCGGATGAAATTTAGCTTAAAAGACTCGTTTTGATGCCAACTTTCTATATTTTTCAACTACAGCTCGATATCTTGAAAATTGACTGAGATATGAGTGTTTATCCCGTTTCCTAACCTCAAAATAAAGGCTTTTCCTCTCATATCTTACTTACTTCACGAAATCAGTTGAAACTAAGCTTAAAAGATTCGTACTGAAGCGTACTTTCTATATTTTCCAACTACAGCTCAATATCTTGAAAATTGACTGAGATATAAGTCGGAATGACCCTTAACAAGGTCAAAAAAGAGTGTTCGCGCTCCACCGATACTTGCCAATTTCAGCTCAAAATATTGATTATTGACGGAGATATGAGGGAAAATAACTTTTCATGTTCATTTTTTGTAATATCTCACTCACTACTCGACGAAATCGGATGAAATTTAGCTTAAAAGACTCGTTTTGATGCCAACTTTCTATATTTTTCAACTACAGCTCGATATCTTGAAAATTGACTGAGATATGAGTGTTTATCCCGTTTCCTAACCTCAAAATAAAGGCTTTTCCTCTCATATCTTACTTACTACTTCACGAAATCAGTTGAAACTAAGCTTAAAAGATTCGTACTGAAGCGTACTTTCTATATTTTCCAACTACAGCTCAATATCTTGAAAATTGACTGAGATATAAGTCGGAATGACCCTTAACAAGGTCAAAAAAGAGTGTTCGCGCTCCACCGATACTTGCCAATTTCAGCTCAAAATATTGATTATTGACGGAGATATGAGGGAAAATAACTTTTCATGTTCATTTTTTGTAATATCTCACTCACTACTCGACGAAATCGGATGAAATTTAGCTTAAAAGACTCGTTTTGATGCCAACTTTCTATATTTTTCAACTACAGCTCGATATCTTGAAAATTGACTGAGATATGAGTGTTTATCCCGTTTCCTAACCTCAAAATAAAGGCTTTTCCTCTCATATCTTACTTACTACTTCACGAAATCAGTTGAAACTAAGCTTAAAAGATTCGTACTGAAGCGTACTTTCTATATTTTCCAACTACAGCTCAATATCTTGAAAATTGACTGAGATATAAGTCGGAATGACCCTTAACAAGGTCAAAAAAGAGTGTTCGCGCTCCACCGATACTTGCCAATTTCAGCTCAAAATATTGATTATTGACGGAGATATGAGGGAAAATAACTTTTCATGTTCATTTTTTGTAATATCTCACTCACTACTCGACGAAATCGGATGAAATTTAGCTTAAAAGACTCGTTTTGATGCCAACTTTCTATATTTTTCAACTACAGCTCGATATCTTGAAAATTGACTGAGATATGAGTGTTTATTCCCGTTTCCTAACCTCAAAATAAAGGCTTTTCCTCTCATATCTTACTTACTACTTCACGAAATCAGTTGAAACTAAGCTTAAAAGATTCGTACTGAAGCGTACTTTCTATATTTTCCAACTACAGCTCAATATCTTGAAAATTGACTGAGATATAAGTCGGAATGACCCTTAACAAGGTCAAAAAAGAGTGTTCGCGCTCCACCGATACTTGCCAATTTCAGCTCAAAATATTGATTATTGACGGAGATATGAGGGAAAATAACTTTTCATGTTCATTTTTTGTAATATCTCACTCACTACTCGACGAAATCGGATGAAATTTAGCTTAAAAGACTCGTTTTGATGCCAACTTTCTATATTTTTCAACTACAGCTCGATATCTTGAAAATTGACTGAGATATGAGTGTTTATTATGAGTCTTTCCTAACCTCAAAATAAAGGCTTTTCCTCTCATATCTTACTTACTACTTCACGAAATCAGTTGAAACTAAGCTTAAAAGATTCGTACTGAAGCGTACTTTCTATATTTTCCAACTACAGCTCAATATCTTGAAAATTGACTGAGATATAGTCGGAATGACCCTTAACAAGGTCAAAAAGAGTGTTCGCGCTCCACCGATACTTGCCAATTTCAGCTCAAAATATTGATTATTGACGGAGATATGAGGGAAAATAACTTTTCATGTTCATTTTTTGTAATATCTCACTCACTACTCGACGAAATCGGATGAAATTTAGCTTAAAAGACTCGTTTTGATGCCAACTTTCATATTTTTCAACTACAGCTCGATATCTTGAAAATTGACTGAGATATGAGTGTTTATCCCGTTTCCTAACCTCAAAATAAAGGCTTTTCCTCTCATATCTTACTTACTACTTCACGAAATCAGTTGAAACTAAGCTTAAAAGATTCGTACTGAAGCGTACTTTCTATATTTTCCAACTACAGCTCAATATCTTGAAAATTGACTGAGATATAAGTCGGAATGACCCTTAACAAGGTCAAAAAAGAGTGTTCGCGCTCCACCGATACTTGCCAATTTCAGCTCAAAATATTGATTATTGACGGAGATATGAGGGAAAATAACTTTTCATGTTCATTTTTTGTAATATCTCACTCACTACTCGACGAAATCGGATGAAATTTAGCTTAAAAGACTCGTTTTGATGCCAACTTTCTATATTTTTCAACTACAGCTCGATATCTTGAAAATTGACTGAGATATGAGTGTTTATCCCGTTTCCTAACCTCAAAATAAAGGCTTTTCCTCTCATATCTTACTTACTACTTACGAAATCAGTTGAAACTAAGCTTAAAAGATTCGTACTGAAGCGTACTTTCTATATTTTCCAACTACAGCTCAATATCTTGAAAATTGACTGAGATATAAGTCGGAATGACCCTTAACAAGGTCAAAAAAGAGTGTTCGCGCTCCACCGATACTTGCCAATTTCAGCTCAAAATATTGATTATTGACGGAGATATGAGAAAAATAACTTTTCATGTTCATTTTTTGTAATATCTCACCACTACTCGACGAAATCGGATGAAATTTAGCTTAAAGACTCGTTTTGATGCCAACTTTCTATATTTTCTGTCGACGAGTAGTCGAGAAGCGAGCCGTGTGTTCGAGAAGCGAAGGAAGGTGGCGTGGATGTGGCGACGACATGGACGCACGAGTCATCTCTCCTTCCACCCCTCTACACGCACGCTGCTGCTCATTCTGTTCGAGCTCGTCTCTTGCATAGCAAGCAAACTGCTTCGCACTATACACTACCGTTTTCGCTTTTCAATTTTTGTTCTTTGTTTTATTTCTAAATTTTGATCTCCTTAAATCCCTCAGTGAACACACTCTGTTTATCAATCAATAAAAAAATAATAAATCTTAATACAGAGTGCGCAGTGAAGTGTAAGATTCGATCTGTGGGTGAAAAATAAAGAGTGTTTCTTTTTGTTCTTGCTCCGTTGAGCATTTTTTGTATTAACTATTCGTGTTTTATTTGCTCATACCCATGGCCTCAACGAACCCATTCCAACAGGTTATGGACTCTAGCACGCAAATGAGTGGAAAACAAATGGACGAGGTTGTCTAAGAGTAAGTAATTTTTTCTGAGTACCTATACATACTGAGATCAATACCGAGTCTTTTTTTTTCATTTCATCTCTCTTCGAGTCAACCGCGAATGTAAAAATTCGGGAGTGTCGGAAGGAAAAATTTCCACGAATGCCGAGCGTTTTTTTTTCCTTTTAGTTTTTTTATTTTGTCTCCTCTCTCACGCGTTTAACATCTCGCGATTGCAAATTAGCAGAGTTCTACGGAGTCTACGAGTAAATGTATAACGAGTGTACGGCATTGCGACGCGATAAAATTCGTTGGGTGTAAAATGGCCATGATTTTCCTTTGCTGTGCAAAATTCTCATCGGTCGAATTCGCTCAGCGAGACTCATCGTCGTGTCGTGACAAGTCGTTTCCGGCGCGGCGCACGTGTTACACACACAGACATACATGTACACGGCCGGTGGCGGGAGAAACCAGCGAGAAGAACAACGTGTTTTTCTGTCTTTTTTTTTAGCGCGCGCGTGCTCCTTCTTCCCCGTCGTGTCCGTGCACGTACACCGCCATTTTGAGACCCGTGAAATACGACGGCTGCTGTGCAGACTAGTATCTCGCGACGCGCTGACGTACTCCATACAATGAGATGTGCTGCCGTGCAGACTTCAAAATAACGACGTACCGCCGTGCGGCCGTTCGAATTTTTTTTTTTCTTCCTCCCTTGAAAAGAAAATGTTCATGCATGCACTATCGAGCTTGTGTGACCTATATTTTTTTTTTTTTTTCTGCGACACAAATTATACAGAGAAAAAGATAAATCGTAACAGAGAATGACTCGGAAATTAGAATCTATGCAAATCTTCTTTCCTTGTATAATGAGCCGTTACTAAATATTAAGAATGTATACCAAATTAATTACATGTGATAGTGTGTCAAGCAAAGTTACTCCTGTTTTTTTTTCTGAATGAATATTCTAATTTTTTTTCTCTAAAAGATTGAATAATTTTTTTTCTGAAGATTAAATTTTATGTCCTTTTTTTTTGCCTGCTGAGATATTTCCTTTGGATTACTTGAATATTAAAGATTTGTTTACATAAATTGTTGGCACACAGTAAATGCAAAAGGGTTAGGTTTGGTAATGCTACGCCGGGCAATGTGCATGTGGCAAACTCCACCCACAAGTAACGGTACACAGCTGTGCAGTGTAATCGGTTTGGGAGGGAGCGCACATGCTCGGATCGGCGCCGCTTCACCTAACACTGATACACACTATACACATGCAAATAATGTGCCTATGTTCTTGAAGTACAGACATACTCATTTTTTTTCCTTTTCTTATCTGATAGAAAACACGGAGAAGTTCAATGAACTGGTGGGGAAAAATGTCCACTTTGAACAAGACATTGCCGAGGGTAATTTTTTTTCTCTTTACTTATTTTCTGATTACAACATAAATACTTACCACTATAGTGGGATTTTTTTTTTCTGAGTGCATAAGACATATACTGAGCCCTTTTTTTTTTCTCCTTCACTCACACTTTAGAACCAAAACAAAAACAATCGGAGGATAATTGGTACTCTGAAATGAAGGACATTTCAGAGAGAAAAGAGGCGATACATTTCGAGACAAACGAGAGCATTAAAAAGCTCAGAATCCAGATGAGCGAGCTTATTAAGCTACAATAATAATTGGCAAATCCCTCCAAGACCTACTCAAAGTACAATGCGAGACGCAAAGGAAATTTGAGACGTTGAGCAAGACTCTGACAACTTTGCTGTTGGAAGACAGACAGCGTCAGGAGGAGCCGGATCTGTCTAAAATTCAGAGAAACAAGGTACTGAACTCTACCTCTAATTCTGAGACATACGAGTCAAATGATTCAATTAAATTAAGAGATCTAGAAAAGTCGGTTCGGAATATAATCAATAAATCTCATGATATGAATACGAATAAAATTTTTATAAAGAGAAATTACCTACTAAATTCAAAAACTCCAATAGATATCTGGTTAGATCTCCTCAAGAGCGAGCTCAGAGACTATAATTTACTCGAATTTATTGGAAAAGATAATTTCGAGAATTTAAACTCTGAAGATCTTGAAGATTGCAAGCGCAGAGTACGTGACATTGTAACCAATCGTCTTGATCCGTACTATCATAAGAAAATTTTAAACATATATGAACCTAAAGAATTGATTGAAAAATTAACAGAAATCAAGAGGATTGAGTGCAATGTCACGGGACAAACCATACGCGAAAAATTATATGCAACTAAAAAATCGGTTAAAGAGAGCTCAAAATCCTTCATCGATCGCTTTGACGGACTCATAAATGAATATGACATTGGTCATACCGTAAAAATGACGGAAGAGGAGAAAAGCGAGTTATTTTTTCACAATATCAGAGATGCTTGTCCCGAGTTCAAAGCTAGTTACTTTGCCAGACAAAGCACAAGTAATCCCCTCACGTATGAAGAGATGAAAAATTTATTGTTACAGATCGAACCGACTAGAGAGAAAACTTCAGAGAAACCTTCAGAGAAAAAGGCACCTGTGGCCAACTTATCTCAACCGGCAAATACAGCCGAGATCAAGTGCCACAGATGCACCAAAATGGGCCACTACCGAGCTGACTGCCCTCTCAAGGCTTTTAATTTGTGGTTTTGCTATCCGTGCAACGACGTGGCGAGGCACACCTCGGAGCATTGCCCGAATGCCAACAAGCAGTACGTATCAAATGAAAATTTAAATAACAATAAACAAAACAATATGAGTACTATGAGAGGTAGGGAAAGAGGTAGGGGTAGAGGTACGTTCAGAGGTCAAAATAGATACAACCCTTACAATAGACAACCACAAGCAAGAATTGCAGGTGAGTCAATGTTTTTAAACAATAATTATAAAAATGTGTCATTTATTGCGGATTCGGGCGCCACCGAACATATAGTTAAGAATAAAGAAATTCTGAGTGATTTTGTACAGAGAACTCCGGAGAAATTAAATGCGCTAACAAAAATAAATCAGCAAATATTAAAATCAATGGTTCGGGAAAACTTACCTTTATTACGGAGAACGGGAATGAAATAGTTCTCTGGAATGTTTTAGCCGCAAATAGCATTGCTGAAAATTTATTGTCCCTTAGAAAATTCGCGGATGCGGGATGCGGGGTATACTTGGACAACACTGAGCTCAAAATTTTTGATAAATCGAACAATGAGATTTTCATTAAAGGCGTTTATCGAAAACCAAACTGGATCGTTACGATAAGCTCATCGGATCTACATGAAAATAAAGAATCAACTTATGAATTTAAAGCGCGTCTAACAGATATCGATCTCGAACAAGCTGCTGAAAAATCGGATAGTTCAGAGCTTGGGAGGGAGGACTTACCGAGAGAAGAGATCGATACACGAGTCCCGAGAAAAGTTACCGATTTAAATGTAGAAATTACCGAAAATGAGGCCGAAAAATTGTCGTGGAATGTTCCCGAAAACCTAAAATTTGAAAAAGAGGAAATAGGCATGCTATGGCATAGACGGTTAGGTCACGCGTCCAGAGAGATTTGATAAAATTACAAAAAGAGATTGAAATACTGAGAAAATAAAATTCGGGCAAGAGATCGTAGAATGTGATATTGTGTCCGTGCGAAAATGGAAAGACTCCCCTTTAAGAACAATAGGACCAGATCAGATAGACCCCTCCACACCGTACATACAGACACGATGGGACCTATAAGTCCTAATTCTTTCCCGGGTAACAATCGGTGGATCATAGTATTCATTGATGATTTCTCTAGATACGCGAGAGTATATTGCGTTAAAAATAAAACCGAATCCGGAGATTGTTTGGAAGATTTTCTAAAACACGCGAGAAATTTAAGAGGAAATGATGAGAAATTATGTTATATGAGGTGTGATAACGGTACTGAGTTCACTGGAGGAAAATTCGCGGAAATTATTAATTCAGAGAAAGCAAACTTTGACTTTGCACCCCCACATACTCCTCAATTAAATGGAACTGCCGAAAGATTCAACAAAACAATTCAAAACAAAATGACCGCGTTAATGATTGATTCAGGATTGCCGGAATCTATGTGGAATCTTGCAGCTGAAGCCGCTACATATATTTACAATAGAACTCCCCATAAAAGTAATGGTTTTAAAACTCCCTTATCCCTAATGAACGAAAATGTGAAGAATAACATAGAAAACATCAAACGTTTTGGGTGTCTGGCATATGCAAAGGTACTCACAAATACAAAGAAATTTGGAGAAAAGGCAGCCAGAGCCATTCTAGTCGGATACAAATCAAATGGTTCTCTCCTGTGGCAACCCAGCAATAACAGACTGCTTATTTCAAGACATGTAAGATTTAATGAAAAAATAACGTACGGAGGAATTACAGAGACTAAAGAGGCAAATTTACATGCGGAGAAACACCAAGAACAGACTAGTGAAGAGATAACCAATGAAGAAGGAGCAAAAGAGGAAATAACTTCGGAGTCACAAGCGGAAATACTTTCAGAGCCTCAAGCAACGATACCTCCAGAATCACCAACTATAAAAAGAAAAATGGAAATACCGTTAAGAATACTTCCAAAAAGAGCGGCGAAATCTAATCCAAAGAAGGATCCAAATTTCGTCTATCAAACGTCAATGGAAACAGACAGTAATTCAGACGAATTTCATATATATCAAAGTATTGCAGAAATTTATAGAGAACCGACCACCTACAATCAAGCCATGAAATCCGGAGATGCAATCTTCTGGCAAAAGGCTATCGATGAAGAACTGAAGTCGATGGATGAAAACAAAGTTTGGGATCTGATTGAAAGGCCACCGAAACAAAATGTCATCGACTCAAGATGGGTGTTCAAGAGAAAAACCACGCCAGAAAACGAGATCACACACAAAGCACGACTTGTGGTAAGAGGTTTTAAAGATAGCAACGATTATGAAATCAGAGAAACATATGCGCCAGTATCGAGAATGAATGTGATTAGATCGGCTCTAGCAGTAATAAACAAATATGATTTGGATGCGGTACAGCTGGACGTCAAAACAGCTTTCCTCAATGGAGTACTTGAGAACGATGTGTATATGGAAATTCCACAAGGAGTGAATATCGATCAAGAGTCAAAGGGAAAACTTGTGTGCAAGCTAAATAAAGCTTTGTATGGGCTAAAAGTGAGCCCCAAAAGATGGAACGAGAAATTTACGGAGGTTGCTATTAAACTCGGTCTGGAACATGACATTAATGAACCATGTTTGTACACATGGAGACTCATGGGAAAGTTCGTGATTCTAGTACTCTATGTCGACGACATAATACTCGCGAGTAACTGCAGAGAAAAACTAACTGAAATACGAGAAAAACTATGCAGAGAATTTAAGATGAAGGACATGGGTGAACCGAAAGTGTATCTCGGTATGGAAATTCAGAGAAACAGGAAAGAGCAAACGATAACACTGAAACAGTCGGAATACATACAGAGAATCCTTGAGAAATTCAATATGGCAGAGTGCAAGCCTCAGGATACTCCGATGGTGACTAGACAAGTCAGAAAGAACGAGAAGAAAAGTCAAGAAAATTAGACGAGCTGCAAACACCATTCACTGGACCGTTCAGAGAAGCCATTGGGAGCCTTCTGTATCTAGCTGGAGTCACTCGTCCGGACATTGCCTATGCAGTGAACTTGTTGTCAAGAAGACAGATTGCGCCTACCACAGGAGACTGGATGGAAGTCAAACGGATCTTCAGATATCTCACAGGAACAATAAACGAAGGATTAACATACAGAGCTTCGGAAGCAGAAATGGAAGTATATACGGATTCAAGCTTCGGTGACTGTGAAGGCTCGAAATCCACAGGCGGATACATAATCAAAGTTTTCGGAGATACAGTAGCTTGGAGAAGCAAAAAGCAGAGTCTGGTTACTAAATCTACGTGCGGAGCAGAGTATTATGCAGCCAGTGAATCATGCCAAGAGATTATAGCGCTTGACAAAGCGCTGAGGGACGTAACCGGTCGAACCTTTTACCCCGTTACTCTCAAATGTGATAATAGATCAGCTAAGAGTTGTACTGAGATGGAGGGTAGTAATAAATTGAAGTGTTTTGATCTGCCAGTTTCCGAAGTCCAGAGAGTCATTGAAGAGAGAGAAAGAACTGGGATGAAAGCTTCTATGTCCGAAACACATGGAGATTTTATTAAGCAATGCGTCAAAGAGAACAGAGTAAAGGTAGTTTGGGTGGCTTCGAAAGAAAACTTGGCCGACATAATGACAAAACCTCTACCTCTCGTTAGTCACAAATATTTAAGAGATAAGATAGCAAACTCTATTTCCTAGTGAAATTTCATTCAGAGATATCATATATTAATTTCTTTTGTGTGTGTGTTTTCTTTGTTTCTTTTGTTGCAGATACCGTTGAAGAGTCAGCTGCACCCGGCTCGGGAGGGAGTGTCGACGAGTAGTCGAGAAGCGAGCCGTGTGTTCGAGAAGCGAAGGAAGGTGGCGTGGATGTGGCGACGACATGGACGCACGAGTCATCTCTCCTTCCACCCCTCTACACGCACGCTGCTGCTCATTCTGTTCGAGCTCTCTTGCATAGCAAGCAAACTGCTTCGCACTATACACTACCGTTTTCGCTTTTCAATTTTGTTCTTTGTTTTATTTCTAAATTTTGATCTCCTTAAATCCCTCAGTGAACACACTCTGTTTATCAATCAATAAAAAAATAATAAATCTTAATACAGAGTGCGCAGTGAAGTGTAAGATTCGATCTGTGGGTGAAAAATAAAGAGTGTTTCTTTTTGTTCTTGCTCCGTTGAGCATTTTTGTATTAACTATTCGTGTTTTATTTGCTCATACCCATGGCCTCAACGAACCCATTCCAACATTTTCAACTACAGCTCGATATCTTGAAAATTGACTGAGATATGAGTGTTTATCCCGTTTCCTAACCTCAAAATAAAGGCTTTTCCTCTCATATCTTACTTACTACTTCACGAAATCAGTTGAAACTAAGCTTAAAAGATTCGTACTGAAGCGTACTTTCTATATTTTCCAACTACAGCTCAATATCTTGAAAATTGACTGAGATATAAGTCGGAATGACCCTTAACAAGGTCAAAAAAGAGTGTTCGCGCTCCACCGATACTTGCCAATTTCAGCTCAAAATATTGATTATTGACGGAGATATGAGGGAAAATAACTTTTCATGTTCTTTTTTGTAATATCTCACTCACTACTCGACGAAATCGGATGAAATTTAGCTTAAAAGACTCGTTTTGATGCCAACTTTCTATTTTTTCAACTACAGCTCGATATCTTGAAAATTGACTGAGATATGAGTGTTTATCCCGTTTCCTAACCTCAAAATAAAGGTTTTTCCTCTCATATCTTACTTACTACTTCACGAAATCAGATGTGAAACTAAGCTTAAAAGATTCGTACTGAAGCGTACTTTCTATATTTTCCAACTACAGCTCAATATCTTGAAAATTGACTGAGATATAAGTCGGAATGACCCTTAACAAGGTCAAAAAAGAGTGTTCGCGCTCCACCGATACTTGCCAATTTCAGCTCAAAATATTGATTATTGACGGAGATATGAGGGAAAATAACTTTTCATGTTTTTTTTTGTAATATCTCACTCACTACTCGACGAAATCGGATGAAATTTAGCTTAAAAGACTCGTTTTGATGCCAACTTTCTATATTTTCAACTACAGCTCGATATCTTGAAAATTGACTGAGATATGAGTGTTTATCCCGTTTCCTAACCTCAAAATAAAGGCTTTTCCTCTCATATCTTACTTACTACTTCACGAAATCAGTTGAAACTAAGCTTAAAAGATTCGTACTGAAGCGTACTTTCTATATTTTCCAACTACAGCTCAATATCTTGAAAATTGACTGAGATATAAGTCGGAATGACCCTTAACAAGGTCAAAAAAGAGTGTTCGCGCTCCACCGATACTTGCCAATTTCAGCTCAAAATATTGATTATTGACGGAGATATGAGGGAAAATAACTTTTCATGTTCATTTTTTGTAATATCTCACTCACTACTCGACGACGAAATCGGATGAAATTTAGCTTAAAAGACTCGTTTTGATGCCAACTTTCTATATTTTTCAACTACAGCTCGATATCTTGAAAATTGACTGAGATATGAGTGTTTATCCCGTTTCCTAACCTCAAAATAAAGGCTTTTCCTCTCATATCTTACTTACTACTTCACGAAATCAGTTGAAACTAAGCTTAAAAGATTCGTACTGAAGCGTACTTTCTATATTTTCCAACTACAGCTCAATATCTTGAAAATTGACTGAGATATAAGTCGGAATGACCCTTAACAAGGTCAAAAAGAGTGTTCGCGCTCCACCGATACTTGCCAATTTCAGCTCAAAATATTGATTATTGACGGAGATATGAGGGAAAATAACTTTCATGTTCATTTTTTGTAATATCTCACTCACTACTCGACGAAATCGGATGAAATTTAGCTTAAAAGACTCGTTTTGATGCCAACTTTCTATATTTTTCAACTACAGCTCGATATCTTGAAAATTGACTGAGATATGAGTGTTTATCCCGTTTCCTAACCTCAAAATAAAGGCTTTTCCTCTCATATCTTACTTACTACTTCACGAAATCAGTTGAAACTAAGCTTAAAAGATTCGTACTGAAGCGTACTTTCTATATTTTCCAACTACAGCTCAATATCTTGAAAATTGACTGAGATAAGTCGGAATGACCCTTAACAAGGTCAAAAAAGAGTGTTCGCGCTCCACCGATACTTGCCAATTTCAGCTCAAAATATTGATTATTGACGGAGATATGAGGGAAAATAACTTTTCATGTTCATTTTTTGTAATATCTCACTCACTACTCGACGAAATCGGATGAAATTTAGCTTAAAAGACTCGTTTTGATGCCAACTTTCTATATTTTTCAACTACAGCTCGATATCTTGAAAATTGACTGAGATATGAGTGTTTATCCCGTTTCCTAACCTCAAAATAAAGGCTTTTCCTCTCATATCTTACTTACTACTTCACGAAATCAGTTGAAACTAAGCTTAAAAGATTCGTACTGAAGCGTACTTTCTATATTTTCCAACTACAGCTCAATATCTTGAAAATTGACTGAGATATAAGTCGGAATGACCCTTAACAAGGTCAAAAAAGAGTGTTCGCGCTCCACCGATACTTGCCAATTTCAGCTCAAAATATTGATTATTGACGGAGATATGAGGGAAAATAACTTTTCATGTTCATTTTTTGTAATATCTCACTCACTACTCGACGAAATCGGATGAAATTTAGCTTAAAAGACTCGTTTTGATGCCAACTTTCTATATTTTTCAACTACAGCTCGATATCTTGAAAATTGACTGAGATATGAGTGTTTATCCCGTTTCCTAACCTCAAAATAAAGGCTTTTCCTCTCATCTTACTTACTACTTCACGAAATCAGTTGAAACTAAGCTTAAAAGATTCGTACTGAAGCGTACTTTCTATATTTTCCAACTACAGCTCAATATCTTGAAAATTGACTGAGATATAAGTCGGAATGACCCTTAACAAGGTCAAAAAAGAGTGTTCGCGCTCCACCGATACTTGCCAATTTCAGCTCAAAATATTGATTATTGACGGAGATATGAGGGAAAATAACTTTTCATGTTCATTTTTTGTAATATCTCACTCACTACTCGACGAAATCGGATGAAATTTAGCTTAAAAGACTCGTTTTGATGCCAACTTTCTATATTTTTCAACTACAGCTCGATATCTTGAAAATTGACTGAGATATGAGTGTTTATCCCGTTTCCTAACCTCAAAATAAAGGCTTTTCCTCTCATATTACTTACTACTTCACGAAATCAGTTGAAACTAAGCTTAAAAGATTCGTACTGAAGCGTACTTTCTATATTTCCAACTACAGCTCAATATCTTGAAAATTGACTGAGATATAAGTCGGAATGACCCTTAACAAGGTCAAAAAAGAGTGTTCGCGCTCCACCGATACTTGCCAATTTCAGCTCAAAATATTGATTATTGACGGAGATATGAGGGAAAATAACTTTTCATGTTCATTTTTTGTAATATCTCACTCACTACTCGACGAAATCGGATGAAATTTAGCTTAAAAGACTCGTTTTGATGCCAACTTTCTATATTTTTCAACTACAGCTCGATATCTTGAAAATTGACTGAGATATGAGTGTTTATCCCGTTTCCTAACCTCAAAATAAAGGCTTTTCCTCTCATATCTTACTTACTACTTCACGAAATCAGTTGAAACTAAGCTTAAAAGATTCGTACTGAAGCGTACTTTCTATATTTTCCAACTACAGCTCAATATCTTGAAAATTGACTGAGATATAAGTCGGAATGACCCTTAACAAGGTCAAAAAAGAGTGTTCGCGCTCCACCGATACTTGCCAATTTCAGCTCAAAATATTGATTATTGACGGAGATATGAGGGAAAATAACTTTTCATGTTCATTTTTTGTAATATCTCACTCACTACTCGACGAAATGATGAAATTTAGCTTAAAAGACTCGTTTTGATGCCAACTTTCTATATTTTTCAACTACAGCTCGATATCTTGAAAATTGACTGAGATATGAGTGTTTATCCCGTTTCCTAACCTCAAAATAAAGGTTTTTCCTCTCATATCTTACTTACTACTTCACGAAATCAGTTGAAACTAAGCTTAAAAGATTCGTACTGAAGCGTACTTTCTATATTTTCCAACTACAGCTCAATATCTTGAAAATTGACTGAGATATAAGTCGGAATGACCCTTAACAAGGTCAAAAAGAGTGTTCGCGCTCCACCGATACTTGCCAATTTCAGCTCAAAATATTGATTATTGACGGAGATATGAGGGAAAATAACTTTTCATGTTCATTTTTTGTAATATCTCACTCACTACTCGACGAAATCGGATGAAATTTAGCTTAAAAGACTCGTTTTGATGCCAACTTTCTATTTTTCAACTACAGCTCGATATCTTGAAAATTGACTGAGATATGAGTGTTTATCCCGTTTCCTAACCTCAAAATAAAGGCTTTTCCTCTCATATCTTACTTACTACTTTACGAAATCAGTTGAAACTAAGCTTAAAAGATTCGTACTGAAGCGTACTTTCTATATTTTCCAACTACAGCTCAATATCTTGAAAATTGACTGAGATATAAGTCGGAATGACCCTTAACAAGGTCAAAAAAGAGTGTTCGCGCTCCACCGATACTTGCCAATTTCAGCTCAAAATATTGATTATTGACGGAGATATGAGGGAAAATAACTTTTCATGTTCATTTTTTGTAATATCTCACTCACTACTCGACGAAATCGGATGAAATTTAGCTTAAAAGACTCGTTTTGATGCCAACTTTCTATATTTTTCTGTCGACGAGTAGTCGAGAAGCGAGCCGTGTGTTCGAGAAGCGAAGGAAGGTGGCGTGGATGTGGCGACGACATGGACGCACGAGTCATCTCTCCTTCCACCCCTCTACACGCACGCTGCTGCTCATTCTGTTCGAGCTCGTCTCTTGCATAGCAAGCAAACTGCTTCGCACTATACACTACCGTTTTCGCTTTTCAATTTTTGTTCTTTGTTTTATTTCTAAATTTTGATCTCCTTAAATCCCTCAGTGAACACACTCTGTTTATCAATCAATAAAAAAATAATAAATCTTAATACAGAGTGCGCAGTGAAGTGTAAGATTCGATCTGTGGGTGAAAAATAAAGAGTGTTTCTTTTTGTTCTTGCTCCGTTGAGCATTTTTTGTATTAACTATTCGTGTTTTATTTGCTCATACCCATGGCCTCAACGAACCCATTCCAACAGGTTATGGACTCTAGCACGCAAATGAGTGGAAAACAAATGGACGAGGTGTCTAAGAGTAAGTAAATTTTTTCTGAGTACCTATACATACTGAGATCGAATACCGAGTCTTTTTTTTTCATTTCATCTCTCTTCGAGTCAACCGCGAATGTAAAAATTCGGGAGTGTCGGAAGGAAAAATTTCCACGAATGCCGAGCGTTCTTTTTTCCCTTTTAGTTTTTTTTATTTTGTCTCCTCTCTCACGCGTTTAACATCTCGCGATTGCAAATTAGCAGAGTTCTACGGAGTCTACGAGTAAATGTATAACGAGTGTACGGCATTGCGACGCGATAAAATTCGTTGGGTGTAAAATGGCCATGATTTTCCTTTGCTGTGCAAAATTCTCATCGGTCGAATTCGCTCAGCGAGACTCATCGTCGTGTCGTGACAAGTCGTTTCCGGCGCGGCGCACGTGTTACACACACAGACATACATGTACAC
Organism: Trichogramma dendrolimi; assembly: GCA_034770305.1. Classification (NCBI taxonomy): domain Eukaryota; kingdom Metazoa; phylum Arthropoda; class Insecta; order Hymenoptera; family Trichogrammatidae; genus Trichogramma; species Trichogramma dendrolimi. Next base: position 26,243 of record JAPMIB010000025.1, read on the forward strand.
GGCCGGTGGCGGGAGAAACCAGCGAGAAGAACAACGTGTTTTTCTGTCTCTTTTTTTAGCGCGCGCGTGCTCCTTCTTCCCCGTCGTGTCCGTGCACGTACACCGCCATTTTGAGACCCGTGAAATACGACGGCTGCTGTGCAGACTAGTATCTCGCGACGCGCTGACGTACTCCATACAATGAGATGTGCTGCCGTGCAGACTTCAAAATAACGACGTACCGCCGTGCGGCCGTTCGAATTTTTTTTCTTTCTTCCTCCCTTGAAAAGAAAATGTTCATGCATGCACTATCGAGCTTGTGTGACCTATATTTTTTTTTTTTTTTCTGCGACACAAATTATACAGAGAAAAAGATAAATCGTAACAGAGAATGACTCGGAAATTAGAATCTATGCAAATCTTCTTTCCTTGTATAATGAGCCGTTACTAAATATTAAGAATGTATACCAAATTAATTACATGTGATAGTGTGTCAAGCAAAGTTACTCCTGTTTTTTTTTCTGAATATTTCTAATTTTTTTTCTCTAAAAGATTGAATAATTTTTTTTCTGAAGATTAAATTTTATGTCCTCTTTTTTTTGCCTGCTGAGATATTTCCTTTGGATTACTTGAATATTAAAGATTTGTTTACATAAATTGTTGGCACACAGTAAATGCAAAAGTGTTAGTTTTGGTAATGCTACGCCGGGCAATGTGCATGTGGCAAACTCCACCCACAAGTAACGGTACACAGCTGTGCAGTGTAATCGGTTTGGGAGGGAGCGCACATGCTCGGATCGGCGCCGCTTCACCTAACACTGATACACACTATACACATGCAAATAATGTGCCTATGTTCTTGAAGTACAGACATACTCATTTTTTTTCCTTTTCTTATCTGATAGAAAACACGGAGAAGTTCAATGAACTGGTGGGGAAAAATGTCCACTTTGAACAAGACATTGCCGAGGGTAATTTTTTTTCTCTTTACTTATTTTCTGATTACAACATCATAAATACTTACCACTATAGTGGGATTTTTTTTTCTGAGTGCATAAGACATATACTGAGCCCTTTTTTTTTTCTCCTTCACTCACACTTTAGAACCAAAACAAAAACAATCGGAGGATAATTGGTACTCTGAAATGAAGGACATTTCAGAGAGAAAAGAGGCGATACATTTCGAGACAAACGAGAGCATTAAAAAGCTCAGAATCCAGATGAGCGAGCTTATTAAGCTACAATAATAATTGGCAAATCCCTCCAAGACCTACTCAAAGTACAATGCGAGACGCAAAGGAAATTTGAGACGTTGAGCAAGACTCTGACAACTTTGCTGTTGGAAGACAGACAGCGTCAGGAGGAGCCGGATCTGTCTAAAATTCAGAGAAACAAGGTACTGAACTCTACCTCTAATTCTGAGACATACGAGTCAAATGATTCAATTAAATTAAGAGATCTAGAAAAGTCGGTTCGGAATATAATCAATAAATCTCATGATATGAATACGAATAAAATTTTTATAAAGAGAAATTACCTACTAAATTCAAAAACTCCAATAGATATCTGGTTAGATCTCCTCAAGAGCGAGCTCAGAGACTATAATTTACTCGAATTTATTGGAAAAGATAATTTCGAGAATTTAAACTCTGAAGATCTTGAAGATTGCAAGCGCAGAGTACGTGACATTGTAACCAATCGTCTTGATCCGTACTATCATAAGAAAATTTTAAACATATATGAACCTAAAGAATTGATTGAAAAATTAACAGAAATCAAGAGGATTGAGTGCAATGTCACGGGACAAACCATACGCGAAAAATTATATGCAACTAAAAAATCGGTTAAAGAGAGCTCAAAATCCTTCATCGATCGCTTTGACGGACTCATAAATGAATATGACATTGGTCATACCGTAAAAATGACGGAAGAGGAGAAAAGCGAGTTATTTTTTCACAATATCAGAGATGCTTGTCCCGAGTTCAAAGCTAGTTACTTTGCCAGACAAAGCACAAGTAATCCCCTCACGTATGAAGAGATGAAAAATTTATTGTTACAGATCGAACCGACTAGAGAGAAAACTTCAGAGAAACCTTCAGAGAAAAAGGCACCTGTGGCCAACTTATCTCAACCGGCAAATACAGCCGAGATCAAGTGCCACAGATGCACCAAAATGGGCCACTACCGAGCTGACTGCCCTCTCAAGGCTTTTAATTTGTGGTTTTGCTATCCGTGCAACGACGTGGCGAGGCACACCTCGGAGCATTGCCCGAATGCCAACAAGCAGTACGTATCAAATGAAAATTTAAATAACAATAAACAAAACAATATGAGTACTATGAGAGGTAGGGAAAGAGGTAGGGGTAGAGGTACGTTCAGAGGTCAAAATAGATACAACCCTTACAATAGACAACCACAAGCAAGAATTGCAGGTGAGTCAATGTTTTTAAACAATAATTATAAAAATGTGTCATTTATTGCGGATTCGGGCGCCACCGAACATATAGTTAAGAATAAAGAAATTCTGAGTGATTTTGTACAGAGAAACTCCGGAGAAATTAAATGCGCTAACAAAAATAAATCAGCAAATATTAAAATCAATGGTTCGGGAAAACTTACCTTTATTACGGAGAACGGGAATGAAATAGTTCTCTGGAATGTTTTAGCCGCAAATAGCATTGCTGAAAATTTATTGTCCCTTAGAAAATTCGCGGATGCGGGATGCGGGGTATACTTGGACAACACTGAGCTCAAAATTTTTGATAAATCGAACAATGAGATTTTCATTAAAGGCGTTTATCGAAAACCAAACTGGATCGTTACGATAAGCTCATCGGATCTACATGAAAATAAAGAATCAACTTATGAATTTAAAGCGCGTCTAACAGATATCGATCTCGAACAAGCTGCTGAAAAATCGGATAGTTCAGAGCTTGGAGGGAGGACTTACCGAGAGAAGAGATCGATACACGAGTCCCGAGAAAAGTTACCGATTTAAATGTAGAAATTACCGAAAATGAGGCCGAAAAATTGTCGTGGAATGTTCCCGAAAACCTAAAATTTGAAAAAGAGGAAATAGGCATGCTATGGCATAGACGGTTAGGTCACGCGTCCAGAGATTATTTGATAAAATTACAAAAAGAGATTGAAATACTGAGAAAAATAAAATTCGGGCAAGAGATCGTAGAATGTGATATATGTGTCCGTGCGAAAATGGAAAGACTCCCCTTTAAGAACAATAGGACCAGATCAGATAGACCCCTCCACACCGTACATACAGACACGATGGGACCTATAAGTCCTAATTCTTTCCCGGGTAACAATCGGTGGATCATAGTATTCATTGATGATTTCTCTAGATACGCGAGAGTATATTGCGTTAAAAATAAAACCGAATCCGGAGATTGTTTGGAAGATTTTCTAAAACACGCGAGAAATTAAGAGGAAATGATGAGAATTATGTTATATGAGGTGTGATAACGGTACTGAGTTCACTGGAGGAAAATTCGCGGAAATTATTAATTCAGAGAAAGCAAACTTTGACTTTGCACCCCCACATACTCCTCAATTAAATGGAACTGCCGAAAGATTCAACAAAACAATTCAAAACAAAATGACCGCGTTAATGATTGATTCAGGATTGCCGGAATCTATGTGGAATCTTGCAGCTGAAGCCGCTACATATATTTACAATAGAACTCCCCATAAAAGTAATGGTTTTAAAACTCCCTTATCCCTAATGAACGAAAATGTGAAGAATAACATAGAAAACATCAAACGTTTTGGGTGTCTGGCATATGCAAAGGTACTCACAAATACAAAGAAATTTGGAGAAAAGGCAGCCAGAGCCATTCTAGTCGGATACAAATCAAATGGTTCTCTCCTGTGGCAACCCAGCAATAACAGACTGCTTATTTCAAGACATGTAAGATTTAATGAAAAAATAACGTACGGAGGAATTACAGAGACTAAAGAGGCAAATTTACATGCGGAGAAACACCAAGAACAGACTAGTGAAGAGATAACCAATGAAGAAGGAGCAAAAGAGGAAATAACTTCGGAGTCACAAGCGGAAATACTTTCAGAGCCTCAAGCAACGATACCTCCAGAATCACCAACTATAAAAAGAAAAATGGAAATACCGTTAAGAATACTTCCAAAAAGAGCGGCGAAATCTAATCCAAAGAAGGATCCAAATTTCGTCTATCAAACGTCAATGGAAACAGACAGTAATTCAGACGAATTTCATATATATCAAAGTATTGCAGAAATTTATAGAGAACCGACCACCTACAATCAAGCCATGAAATCCGGAGATGCAATCTTCTGGCAAAAGGCTATCGATGAAGAACTGAAGTCGATGGATGAAAACAAAGTTTGGGATCTGATTGAAAGGCCACCGAAACAAAATGTCATCGACTCAAGATGGGTGTTCAAGAGAAAAACCACGCCAGAAAACGAGATCACACACAAAGCACGACTTGTGGTAAGAGGTTTTAAAGATAGCAACGATTATGAAATCAGAGAAACATATGCGCCAGTATCGAGAATGAATGTGATTAGATCGGCTCTAGCAGTAATAAACAAATATGATTTGGATGCGGTACAGCTGGACGTCAAAACAGCTTTCCTCAATGGAGTACTTGAGAACGATGTGTATATGGAAATTCCACAAGGAGTGAATATCGATCAAGAGTCAAAGGGAAAACTTGTGTGCAAGCTAAATAAAGCTTTGTATGGGCTAAAAGTGAGCCCCAAAAGATGGAACGAGAAATTTACGGAGGTTGCTATTAAACTCGGTCTGGAACATGACATTAATGAACCATGTTTGTACACATGGAGACTCATGGGAAAGTTCGTGATTCTAGTACTCTATGTCGACGACATAATACTCGCGAGTAACTGCAGAGAAAAACTAACTGAAATACGAGAAAAACTATGCAGAGAATTTAAGATGAAGGACATGGGTGAACCGAAAGTGTATCTCGGTATGGAAATTCAGAGAAACAGGAAAGAGCAAACGATAACACTGAAACAGTCGGAATACATACAGAGAATCCTTGAGAAATTCAATATGGCAGAGTGCAAGCCTCAGGATACTCCGATGGTGACTAGACAAGTCAGAAAGAACGAGAAGAAAAGTCAAGAAAAATTAGACGAGCTGCAAACACCATTCACTGGACCGTTCAGAGAAGCCATTGGGAGCCTTCTGTATCTAGCTGGAGTCACTCGTCCGGACATTGCCTATGCAGTGAACTTGTTGTCAAGAAGACAGATTGCGCCTACCACAGGAGACTGGATGGAAGTCAAACGGATCTTCAGATATCTCACAGGAACAAAAACGAAGGATTAACATACAGAGCTTCGGAAGCAGAAATGGAAGTATATACGGATTCAAGCTTCGGTGACTGTGAAGGCTCGAAATCCACAGGCGGATACATAATCAAAGTTTTCGGAGATACAGTAGCTTGGAGAAGCAAAAAGCAGAGTCTGGTTACTAAATCTACGTGCGGAGCAGAGTTATGCAGCCAGTGAATCATGCCAAGAGATTATAGCGCTTGACAAAGCGCTGAGGGACGTAACCGGTCGAACCTTTTACCCCGTTACTCTCAAATGTGATAATAGATCAGCTAAGAGTTGTACTGAGATGGAGGGTAGTAATAAATTGAAGTGTTTTGATCTGCCAGTTTCCGAAGTCCAGAGAGTCATTGAAGAGAGAGAAAGAACTGGGATGAAAGCTTCTATGTCCGAAACACATGGAGATTTTATTAAGCAATGCGTCAAAGAGAACAGAGTAAAGGTAGTTTGGGTGGCTTCGAAAGAAAACTTGGCCGACATAATGACAAAACCTCTACCTCTCGTTAGTCACAAATATTTAAGAGATAAGATAGCAAACTCTATTTCCTAGTGAAATTTCATTCAGAGATATCATATATTAATTTCTTTTGTGTGTGTTTTCTTTGTTTCTTTTGTTGCAGATACCGTTGAAGAGTCAGCTGCACCCGGCTCGGGAGGGAGTGTCGACGAGTAGTCGAGAAGCGAGCCGTGTGTTCGAGAAGCGAAGGAAGGTGGCGTGGATGTGGCGACGACATGGACGCACGAGTCATCTCTCCTTCCACCCCTCTACACGCACGCTGCTGCTCATTCTGTTCGAGCTCGTCTCTTGCATAGCAAGCAAACTGCTTCGCACTATACACTACCGTTTTCGCTTTTCAATTTTTGTTCTTTGTTTTATTTCTAAATTTTGATCTCCTTAAATCCCTCAGTGAACACACTCTGTTTATCAATCAATAAAAAAATAATAAATCTTAATACAGAGTGCGCAGTGAAGTGAAGTGTAAGATTCGATCTGTGGGTGAAAAATAAAGAGTGTTTCTTTTTGTTCTTGCTCCGTTGAGCATTTTTTGTATTAACTATTCGTGTTTTATTTGCTCATACCCATGGCCTCAACGAACCCATTCCAACATTTTCAACTACAGCTCGATATCTTGAAAATTGACTGAGATATGAGTGTTTATCCCGTTTCCTAACCTCAAAATAAAGGCTTTTCCTCTCATATCTTACTTACTACTTCACGAATCAGTTGAAACTAAGCTTAAAAGATTCGTACTGAAGCGTACTTTCTATATTTTCCAACTACAGCTCAATATCTTGAAAATTGACTGAGATATAAGTCGGAATGACCCTTAACAAGGTCAAAAAAAGAGTGTTCGCGCTCCACCGATACTTGCCAATTTCAGCTCAAAATATTGATTATTGACGGAGATATGAGGGAAAATAACTTTTCATGTTCATTTTTTGTAATATCTCACTCACTACTCGACGAAATCGGATGAAATTTAGCTTAAAAGACTCGTTTTGATGCCAACTTTCTATATTTTTCAACTACAGCTCGATATCTTGAAAATTGACTGATATGAGTGTTTATCCCGTTTCCTAACCTCAAAATAAAGGCTTTTCCTCTCATATCTTACTTACTACTTCACGAAATCAGTTGAAACTAAGCTTAAAGATTCGTACTGAAGCGTACTTTCTATATTTCCAACTACAGCTCAATATCTTGAAAATTAACTGAGATATAAGTCGGAATGACCCTTAACAAGGTCAAAAAAGAGTGTTCGCGCTCCACCGATACTTGCCAATTTCAGCTCAAATATTGATTATTGACGGAGATATGAGGGAAAATAACTTTTCATGTTCATTTTTTGTAATATCTCACTCACTACTCGACGAAATCGGATGAAATTTAGCTTAAAAGACTCGTTTTGATGCCAACTTTCTATTTTTTCAACTACAGCTCGATATCTTGAAAATTGACTGAGATATGAGTGTTTATCCCGTTTCCTAACCTCAAAATAAAGGCTTTTCCTCTCATATCTTACTTACTACTTCACGAAATCAGTTGAAACTAAGCTTAAAATTCGTACTGAAGCGTACTTTCTATATTTTCCAACTACAGCTCAATATCTTGAAAATTGACTGAGATATAAGTCGGAATGACCCTTAACAAGGTCAAAAAAGAGTGTTCGCGCTCCACCGATACTTGCCAATTTCAGCTCAAAATATTGATTATTGACGGAGATATGAGGGAAAATAACTTTTCATGTTCATTTTTTGTAATATCTCACTCACTACTCGACGAAATCGGATGAAATTTAGCTTAAAAGACTCGTTTTGATGCCAACTTTCTATATTTTTCAACTACAGCTCGATATCTTGAAAATTGACTGAGATATGAGTGTTTATCCCGTTTCCTAACTCAAAATAAAGGCTTTTCCTCTCATATCTTACTTACTACTTCACGAAATCAGTTGAAACTAAGCTTAAAAGATTCGTAAAGCGTACTTTCTATATTTTCCAACTACAGCTCAATATCTTGAAAATTGACTGAGATATAAGACAGAATGACCCTTAACAAGGTCAAAAAAGAGTGTTCGCGCTCCACCGATACTTGCCAATTTCAGCTCAAAATATTGATTATTGACGGAGATATGAGGGAAAATAACTTTTCATGTTCATTTTTTGTAATATCTCACTCACTACTCGACGGAATCGGATGAATTTAGCTTACTTAAAAGACTCGTTTTGATGCCAACTTTCTATATTTTTCAACTACAGCTCGATATCTTGAAATTGACTGAGATATGAGTGTTTATCCCGTTTCCTAACCTCAAAATAAAGGCTTTTCCTCTCATATCTTACTTACTACTTCACGAAATCAGTTGAAACTAAGCTTAAAAGATTCGTACTGAAGCGTACTTTCTATATTTTCCAACTACAGCTCAATATCTTGAAAATTGACTGAGATATAAGTCGGAATGACCCTAAACAAGGTCAAAAAAGAGTGTTCGCGCTCCACCGATACTTGCCAATTTCAGCTCAAAATATTGATTATTGACGGAGATATGAGGGAAAATAACTTTTCATGTTCATTTTTGTAATATCTCACTCACTACTCGACGAAATCGGATGATGAAATTAGCTTAAAAGACTCGTTTTGATGCCAACTTTCTATATTTTTCAACTACAGCTCGATATCTTGAAAATTGACTGAGATATGAGTGTTTATCCCGTTTCCTAACCTCAAAATAAAGGATTTTCCTCTCATATCTTACTTACTACTTCACGAAATCAGTTGAAACTAAGCTTAAAAGATTCGTTCTGATGCCAACTTTCTAGTTTTTTCAACTACAGCTCAATATCTTGAAAATTGACTGAGATATGAGTCGGAATGACCCTTAACAAGGTCAAAGAAAAGTGTTCGCGCTCCAGCGATACTTGCCAATTTCAGCTCAAAATATTGATTATTGACGGAGATATGAGGGAAAATAACTTTTCATGTTCATTTTTTGTAATATCTTACTCACTACTCTACGAAATAGGATGAAACTAAGCTTAAAATATTCGTACTAAAGCGTACTTTCTATATTTCCCAACTACAGCTCAATATCTTGAAAATTGACTGATATAAGTCGGAATGACCCTTAAAAAGGTCAAAAAGAGTGTTCGCGCTCCAGTGATACTTGCCGATTTCAGCTCAAAATATTGATTATAGACGGAGATATGAGGGAAAATAACTTTTCATGTTCATTTTTTGTAATATCTCACTCACTACTCTACGAAATAGGATGAAATTTAGCTTCAAAGTCTCGTTTTGATGCCAACTTTCTATTTTTTTCAACTACAGCTCGATATCTTGAAAATTGACTGAGATATGAGTGTTTATCCCGTTTCCTTACCTTAAAATAAAGGCTTATCTTACTTACTGCTTCACGAAATCAGTTGAAACTAAGCTTCAAAGATTCGTACTGAAGCGTACTTTCTATATTTTCCAACAACAGCTCAATATCTTGAAAATTGACTGAGATATAAGTCGGAATGACCCTTAACAAGGTCAAAAAAGAGTGTTCGCGCTCCAGCGATACTTGCCAATTTCAGCTCAAAATATTGATTATTGACGAAGATATGAGGAAAAATAACTTTTCATGTTCATTTTTTGTAATATCTCACTCACTACTCGACGAAATCGGATGAAATTTAGCTTAAAAGACTCGTTTTGATGCCAACTTTCTATATTTTTCAACTACAGCTCGATATCTTGAAAATTGACTGAGATATGAGTGTTTATCCCGTTTCCTAACTTCAACTAAAGGCTTTTCCTCTCATATCCTACTTACTACTTCACGAAATCAGTTGAAACTAAGCTTAAAGATTCGTACTGAAGCGTACTTTCTATATTTTCCAACTACAGCTCAATATCTTGAAAATTGACTGAGATATAAGTCGGAATGACCCTTAACAAGGTCAAAAAAGAGTGTTCGCGCTCCACCGATACTTGCCAATTTCAGCTCAAAATATTGATTATTGACGGAGATATGAGGGAAAATAACTTTTCATGTTCATTTTTTGTAATATCTCACTCACTACTCGACGAAATCGGATGAAATTAGCTTAAAAGACTCGTTTGATGCCAACTTTCTATATTTTTCAACTACAGCTCGATATCTTGAAAATTGACTGAGATATGAGTGTTTATCCCGTTTCCTAACCTCAAAATAAAGGCTTTTCCTCTCATATCTTACTTACTACTTCACGAAATCAGTTGAAACTAAGCTTAAAAGACTCGTTTTAATGCCAACTTTCTATATTTTTCAACTACAGCTCGATATCTTGAAAATTGACTGAGATATGAGTGTTTATCCCGTTTTCTAACCTCAAAATAAAGGCTTTCCCTCTCATATCTTACTTACTACTTCACGAAATCAGTTGAAACTAAGCTTAAAAGATTCGTACTGAAGCGTACTTTCTATATTTTCCAACTACAGCTCAATATCTTGAAAATTGACTGAGATATAAGTCGGAATGACCCTTAAGGGGGAAAGGTACCTTAAACCTACATTTATAAAAAATTTATTAAAAATAAAGAGAATAAATTTTTTTGGATTATACAGAGAAAACTCTGTTTTTTCCACTCTTTTTCCAACGTTTTTCACTCAGGAATATGAAAATTAAGGTCCCAGTCACCATAGAACCCTCCTCGATGAAGCAAGCCCCCAGTCCTGGGAGGTACCCCTGTGCCGTAGGATCCAGCTAGAACCGATGATTTAATCCTGATCATTGGGGTCTCATTTTGTTCATTAGATATGTGGTTACAAACGCAAGCACTTTTAGATTTTTTAATTAGTTATACCTAATTTGCCAGCCACATAACACATTTATTCATTAATATCATATAATAAAATACAATATGCTAGGGAATAGCCTAAAAAAAGTACAAATTTTGTCCAATACCTATGAAAGTGCTTGCGTTGTAGCTATTTTGTGTAGAACAACTCCTGAAAGTTTCAGCTCAATTGCTCAAACGGTTCACATAGAAAGTTACGGCAACAGAGCAATTTTGAGATGAAACGTAACTGCCCAAAAGTTGAAAAAAACAAAAAACACCAATACATGTCATAATGATACTCTCTCATGTCACTGAGGCTGCTTAAAACTTTTTGGACAATAAAAAACAGTAATTCAATTTCAATTTTCAATATATTGGACCCATAAGGACAATGTTCAATTATCCCAGACAGCCACTCAAAGCCAAATGCGCCAATTTCATTACTACATTTTATAAGTTGTACTAAAATGTTAGTATACGCTATTATGGGTTTTATGTGGAAACTGGTAACTAAGTTGATTATGTACAAATCAACTTTTCACACAAATATGCACAATCTCATATAAGAACTTGAACCCAGTCCTCTACCATTCACTAACATTCATAAAACATTAATCACTGGATCTATAATTGGAAATAAAATCACTCAAAATTGATCAATTATCACTAATCTTGTTTATCACATGCAACAAACAATAATATATATGATGCAGTCATGTACACATACATAAAGTACAGTGACATACATATACACTGATGTAATATGTCAATTTACATATGTACTGCTGTACTTTTTGAATTTGAAGTGTCAAAAATGTCACATTTTCATAAAAAGCTATTGGAACTTCTTCATAGCTTTATGATGAACACTATGTGGAGTTGGAAAGATATAATTGCACTCTACATATACTTTTTTCACCTTCAAAAAAATGTAATTTTTAGCCATTGGAAAATCAAGATAGCAGACTGTTGTTGACATTTGATCCGGGCTCGCGCACGAAAGTGAGAGAGACAGTAGATACCGAAATCACGTGCTGCGAGTGGTGGCGTTACTGTACACCTACAGCCATGTACACAAACAAATTTCTGCTGGATGCATTATAACCTAAGAATAAAACGAGTAACAGATGGCGCTACCAACTTATGAAGGTCCAGAGATTCATGAAAGAACGGCAATGTTTTTTTTTTTGTCGTTTTATTCATTTATGCTGTAATAATCATAAAAGTATCGGTACTGAATAGGCTGTACCACTCGATAAAATCAAAATTAAAAAATTCTGAATACGGTACTGGAAAGCTGAGAAAAATCCTATTGGAAAAGTCAATAAGCAAAAAAAATTTTTTTTTGAAATTTTAGGTACTTTTCCCCCCTTCACAAGGTCAAAAAAGAGTGTTCGCGCTCCAGCGATACTTGCCAATTTCAGCTCAAAATATTGATTATTGACGGAGATATGAGGGAAAATAACTTTTCATGTTCATTTTTTGTAATATCTCACTCACTACTCGACGAAATCGGATGAAATTTAGCTTAAAGTCTCGTTTTGATGCCAACTTTCTATATTTTTTAACTACAGCTCAATATCTTGAAAATTGACTGAGATATGAGTGTTTATCCCGTTTCCTAACCTTAAAATAAAGGCTTGTCTCTACTGCTTCACGAAATCAGTTGAAACTAAGCTTAAAAGATTCGTACTGAAGCGTCCTTTCTATATTTTCCAACTACAGCTCAATATCTTGAAAATTGACTGATATATGAGTCGGAATGACCCTTAACAAGGTCAAAAAAGAGTGTTCGCGCTCCAGCGATACTTGCCAATTTCAGCTCAAAATATTGATTATTGACGGAGATATGAGGGAAAATAACTTTTCATGTTCATTTTTGTAATATCTTACTCACTACTCTACGAAATAGGATGAAACTAAGCTTAAAAGATCGTACTAAAGCGTACTTTCTATATTTTCCAACTACAGCTCAATATCTTGAAAATTGACTGAGATATAAGTCGGAATGACCCTTAAAAAGGTCAAAAAAGAGTGTTCGCGCTCCAGTGATACTTGCCAATTTCAGCTCAAAATATTGATTATTGACGGAGATATGAGGGAAAATAACTTTCATGTTCATTTTTTGTAATATCTCACTCACTACTCTACGAAATAGAATGAATTTAGCTTAAAAGACTCGTTTTGATGCCAACTTTCTATATTTTTCAACTACAGCTCAATATCTTGAAAATTGACTGAGATATGAGTGTTTATCCCGTTTCCTAACCTCAAAATAAAGGCTTATCTTACTTACTACTTCACGAAATCAGTTGAAACTAAGCTTCAAAGATTCGTACTGAAGCGTACTTTCTATATTTTCCAACAACAGCTCAATATCTTGAAAATTGACTGAGATATAAGTCGGAATGACCCTTAACAAGGTCAAAAAAGAGTGTTCGCGCTCCAGCGATACTTGCCAATTTCAGCTCAAAATATTGATTATTGACGGAGATATGAGGGAAAATAACTTTTCATGTTCATTTTTTGTAATATCTCACTCACTACTCTACGAAATAGAATGAAATTTAGCTTAAAAGACTCGTTTTGATGCCAACTTTCTATATTTTTCAACTACAGCTCAATATCTTGAAAATTGACTGAGATATGAGTGTTTATCCCGTTCCTAACCTTAAAATAAAGGCTTATCTTACTTACTGCTTCACGAAATCAGTTGAAACTAAGCTTCAAAGATTCGTACTGAAGCGTACTTTCTATTTTTCCAACAACAGCTCAATATCTTGAAAATTGACTGAGATATAAGTCGGAATGACCCTTAACAAGGTCAAAAAAGAGTGTTCGCGCTCCAGCGATACTTGCCAATTTTAGCTCAAAATATTGATTATTGACGGAGAATGAGGGAAAATAACTTTTCATGTTCTTTTTTGTAATATCTCACTCACTTCTCGACGAAATCGGATGAAATTTAGCTTAAAAGACTCGTTTTGATGCCAACTTTCTATATTTTTCAACTACAGCTCAATATCTTGAAAATTGACTGATATATGAGTCGGAATGACCCTTAACAAGGTCAAAAAATAGTGTTCGCGCTCCAGCGATACTTGCCAATTTCAGCTCAAATATTGATTATTGACGGAGATTGAGGGAAAATAAGTTTTCATGTTCATTTTTGTAATATCTCACTCACTTCTCGACGAAATCGGATGAATTTAGCTTAAAAGACTCGTTTTTGATGCCAACTTTCCTATATTTTCAACTACAGCTCAATATCTTGAAATTGACTGATATATGAGTCGGAATGACCCTACAAGGTCAAAAATAGTGTTCGCGCTCCAGCCGATACTTGCCAATTTCATCAAATATTGATTATTGACGGAGATATGAGGGAAAATAACTTTTCATGTTCATTTTTTGTAATATCTCCTCACTACTCGACGAAATCGGATGAAACTAGCTTAAAAGAGCGTACTAAAGCGTACTTTCTATATTTTCCAACTACAGCCAATATCTTGAAAATTGACTGAGATATAAGTCGGAATGACCCTAAGAAGGTCAAAATGAGTGTTCGCTCCATTATACTTGCCAATTTAGCTCAAAATATTGATTATTGACGGAGATATGAGGAAAAATAACTTTTCATGTTCATTTTTGTAATATCTCACTCACTACTCGACGAAATCGGATGAATTTAGCTTAAAAGTCTCGTTTTGATGCCAACTTTCTATTTTTCAACTACAGCTCAATATCTGAAAAAGACTGAGATATGAGTGTTTATCCCGTTTCCCCAACCTCAAAAAGAAAGGCTGTCTTACATACTGCTTCACGAATCAGTTGAAACTAAGCTTAAAAGATTCGTACTGAAGCGTACTTTCTATATTTTTTCAACTACAGCTCAATGTATTGAAAATTGACTGATATATGAGTCGGAATGACCCTTAACAAGGTCAAAAAAGAGTGTTCGCGCTCCAGCGATACTTGCCAATTTCAGCTCAAAATATTGATTATTGACGGAGATATGAGGAAAATAACTTTTCATGTTCATTTTTTGTATATCTCACTCTCTTCTCGACGAAATCGGATGAAATTTAGCTAAAAGACTCGTTTTGAGCAAATTTCTATATTTTCAACTACAGCTCAATATCTTGAAAATTGACTGATATATAGTCGGAATGACCCTTAACAAGGTCAAAAAAGAGTGTTCGCGCTCCAGCGATACTTTGCCAATTTCAGCTCAAAATATTGATTATTGACGGAGATATGAGGGAAATAACTTTTCATGTTCATTTTTGTAATATCTCACTCACTACTCTACGAAATAGGATGAAATTTAGCTTCAAAGTCTCGTTTTGATGCCAACTTTCTATTTTTTTTCAACTACAGCTCGATATCTTGAAAATTGACTGAGATATGAGTGTTTATCTTCCCGTTTCCTTACCTTAAAATAAAGGCTTATCTTACTTACTGCTTCACGAAATCAGTTGAAACTAAGCTTCAAAGATTCGTACTGAAGCGTACTTTCTATATTTTCCAACAACAGCTCAATATCTTGAAAATTGACTGAGATATAAGTCGGAATGACCCGTTAACAAGGTCAAAAAAGAGTGTTCGCGCTCCAGCGATACTGCCAATTTCAGCTCAAAAATTGATTATTGACGAAGAGATGAGGAAAAATAACTTTTCATGTTCATTTTTTGTAATATCTCACTCACTACTCGACGAAATCGGATGAAATTTAGCTTAAAGACTCGTTTGATGCCAACTTTCTATATTTTTCAACTACAGCTCGATATCTTGAAAATTGACTGAGATAGAGTGTTTATGTTTCCCGTTTCCTAACCTCAAAATAAAGGCTTTTCCTCTCATATCCTACTTACTACTTCACGAAATCAGTTGAAACTAAGCTTAAAAGATTCGTACTGAGCGTACTTTCTATATTTTCCAACTACAGCTCAATATCTTGAAAATTGACTGAGATATAAGTCGGAATGACCCTTAACAAGGTCAAAAAGAGTGTTCGCGCTCCACCGATACTTGCCAATTTCAGCTCAAAATATTGATTATTGACGGAGATATGAGGGAAAATAACTTTTCATGTTCATTTTTTGTAATATCTCACTCACTACTCGACGAAATCGGATGAAATTTAGCTTAAAAGACTCGTTTGATGCCAACTTCTATATTTTTCAACTACAGCTCGATATCTTGAAAATTGACTGAGATATGAGTGTTTATCTTCCCGTTTCCTAACCTCAAAATAAAGGCTTTTCCTCTCATATCTTACTTACTACTTCACGAAATCAGTTGAAACTAAGCTTAAAAGACTCGTTTAATGCCAACTTTCTATATTTTTCAACTACAGCTCGATATCTTGAAAATTGACTGAGATATGAGTGTTTATCCCGTTTTCTAACCTCAAATAAAGGCTTTCCCTCTCATATCTTACTTACTACTTCACGAAATCAGTTGAAACTAAGCTTAAAGATTCGTACTGAAGCGTACTTTCTATATTTTCCAACTACAGCTCAATATCTTGAAAATTGACTGAGATATAAGTCGGAATGACCCTTAAGGGGGAAAGGTACCTTAAACCTACATTTATAAAAAATTTATTAAAAATAAAGAGAATAATTTTTTTTTGGATTATACAGAGAAACTCTGTTTTTTCCACTCTTTTTCCAACGTTTTTCACTCAGGAATAGAAAATTAAGGTCCCAGTCACCATAGAACCCTCCTCGATGAAGCAAGCCCCCGTCCTGGGAGGTACCCCTGTGCCGTAGGATCCAGCTAGAACCGATGATTTAATCCTGATCATGGGGTCTCATTTGTTCATTAGATATGTGGTTACAAACGCAAGCACTTTTAGATTTTTTAATTAGTTATACCTAATTTGCCAGCCACATATACACATTTATTCATTAATATCATATAAAAAATACAATTATGCTAGGGATATAGCCTAAAAAAAGTACAAATTTGTCCAATACCTATGAAAGTGCTTGCGTTTGTAGCTATTTTTTGTGTAGAACAACTCCTGAAAGTTTCAGCTCAATTGCTCAACGGTTCACATAGAAAGTTCGGCAACAGAGCAATTTTGAGATGAAACGTAACTGCCCAAAAGTTGAAAAAAACAAAATACACCAATACATGTCATAATGATACTCTCATGCACTGAGGCTGCTTAAAACTTTTGGACAATAAAAAACAGTAATTCAATTTCAATTTCAATATATTGGACCCATAAGGACAATGTTCAATTATCCCAGACAGCCACTCAAAGCCAAATGCGCCAATTTCATTACTACATTTTATAAGTTGTACTAAAAGTTAGTACGCTATTATGGGTTTTATGTGGAAACTGGTAACTAAGTTGATTATGTACAAATCAACTTTTCACACAAATATGCACAATCTCATATAAGAACTTGAACCCAGTCCTCTACCATTCACTAACATTCATAAAACATTAATCACTGGATCTATAATTGGAAATAAAATCACTCAAAATTGATCAATTATCACTAATCTTGTTTATCACATGCAACAAACAATATATATGATGCAGTCATGTACACATACATAAAGTACAGTGACATACATAACACTGATGTATATATGTCAAACATATGTACTGCTGTACTTTTTGAATTTGAAGTGTCAAAAAGTCACATTTTCATAAAAAGCTATTGGAACTTCTTCATAGCTTTATTATGAAACACTATGTGGAGTTGGAAAGATATAATTGCACTCTACATATACTTTTTTCACCTTCAAAAAAGTAATTTTTAGCCATTGGAAAATCAAGATAGCAGACTGTTGTTGACATTTGATCCGGGCTCGCGCACGAAAGTGAGAGAGACAGTAGATATACCGAAATCACGTGCTGCGAGTGGTGGCGTTACTGTACACCTACAGCCATGTACACAAACAAATTTCTGCTGGATGCATTATAACCTAAGAATAAAACGAGTAACAGATGGCGCTACCAACTTATGAAGGTCCAGAGATTCATGAAAGAACGGCAATGTTTTTTTTTTTGTCGTTTTATTCATTATGCTGTAATAATCATAAAAGTATCGGTACTGAATAGGCTGTACCACTCGATAAAATCAAAATTAAAAAATTCTGAATACGGTACTGGAAAGCTGAGAAAAAATCCTATTGGAAAAGTCAATAAGCAAAAAAAATTTTTTTTTGAAATTTTAGGTACTTTTCCCCCCTTCACAAGGTCAAAAAAGAGTGTTCGCGCTCCAGCGATACTTGCCAATTTCAGCTCAAATATTGATTTACGGAGATATGAGGGAAAATAACTTTTCATGTTCATTTTTTGTAATATCTCACTCACTACTCGACGAAATCGGATGAATTTAGCTTAAAAGTCTCGTTTTGATGCCAACTTTCTATATTTTTTAACTACAGCTCAATATCTTGAAAATTGACTGAGATATGAGTGTTTATCCCGTTTCCTAACCTTAAATAAAGGCTTGTCTTACTTACTGCTTCACGAAATCAGTTGAAACTAAGCTTAAAAGATTCGTACTGAAGCGTCCTTTCTATATTTTCCAACTACAGCTCAATATCTTGAAAATTGACTGATATATGAGTCGGAATGACCCTTAACAAGGTCAAAAAAAGTGTTCGCGCTCCAGCGATACTTGCCAATTTCAGCTCAAAATATTGATTATTGACGGAGATGAGGGAAAATAACTTCATGTTCATTTTTGTAATATCTTACTCACTACTCTACGAAATAGGATGAAACTAAGCTTAAAGATTCGTACTAAAGCGTACTTCTATATTTCCAACTACAGCTCAATATCTTGAAAATTGACTGAGATATAAGTCGGAATGACCCTTAAAAAGGTCAAAAAAGAGTGTTCGCGCTCCAGTGATACTTGCCAATTTCAGCTCAAAATATTGATTATGACGGAGATATGAGGGAAAATAACTTTTCATGTTCATTTTTTGTAATATCTCACTCACTACTCTACGAAATAGAATGAAATTAGCTTAAAAGACTCGTTTTGATGCCAACTTTCTATATTTTCAACTACAGCTCAATATCTTGAAAATTGACTGAGATATGAGTGTTTATCCCGTTTCCTAACCTTAAAATAAAGGCTTATCTTACTTACTGCTTCACGAAATCAGTTGAAACTAAGCTTCAAAGATTCGTACTGAAGCGTAATTTCTATATTTTCCAACAACAGCTCAATATCTTGAAAATTGACTGAGATATAAGTCGGAATGACCCTTAAAAAGGTCAAAAAAGAGTGTTCGCGCTCCAGCGATACTTGCCAATTTTAGCTCAAAAATTGATTATTGACGGAGATATGAGGGAAAATAACTTTTCATGTTCATTTTTTGTAATATCTCACACACTACTACAAAAGAATGAAATTTAGCTTAAAGACTCGTTTTGATGCCAACTTTCTATCATTTTTCAACTACAGCTCAATATCTGAAAATTGACTGAGATATGATCCGTGTTTATCCCGTTCCCTAAACCTTAAAATAAAGGCTTATCTTACTTACTGCTTCACGAAATCAGTTGAAACTAAGCTTCAAAGATTCGTACTGAAGCGTACTTTCTATGTTCCAACACAGCTCAATATCTGAAAATTGACTGAGATATAAGTCGGAATGACCCTTAACAAGGTCAAAAAAGAGTGTTCGCGCTCCAGCGATACTTGCCAATTTTAGCTCAAAATATTGATTATTGACGGAGATATGAGGGAAAATAACTTTTCATGTTCTTTTTTTGTAATTCCACTCACTTCTCGACGAAATCGGATGAAATTTAGCTTAAAGACTCGTTTGATGCCAACTTTCTATATTTTTTAACTACAGCTCAATACTTGAAAATTGACTGATATATGAGTCGGAATGACCCTTAACAAGTCAAAAAATAGTGTTCGCGCTCCAGCGATACTTGCCAATTTCAGCTCAAAATATTGATTTGACGGATATGAGGGAAAATAAGTTTTCATGTTCATTTTTTGTAATATCTCACTCACTTCTCGACGAAATCGGATGAAATTTAGCTTAAAAGACTCGTTTTGATGCCAACTTTCTATATTTTCCAACTACAGCTCAATATCTTGAAAATTGACTGATATAGATCGGAATGACCCTTAACAGGTCAAAAAAGAGTGTTCGCGCTCCAGCGATACTTGCCAATTCAGCTCAAAATATTGATTATTGACGGAGATATGAGGAAAATAACTTTTCATGTTCATTTTTTGTAATATCTCACGCACTCTACAAATAGGATGAAACTAAGCTTAAAAGATTCGTACTAAAGCGTACTTTCTATATTTTCCAACTACAGCTCAATCTTGAAAATTGACTGAGATATAAGTCGGAATGACCCTTAGAAGGTCAAAAATGAGTGTTCGCGCCTCCATTGATACTTGCCAATTTCAGCTCAAAATATTGATTATTGACGGAGATGAGGAAAAATAACTTTTCATGTTCATTTTTTGTAATATCTCACTCACTACTCGACGAAGCGACGAAATCGGAAAATTTAGCTTAAAAGTCTCGTTTTGATGCAAACTTTCTATATTTTTCAACTACAGCTCAATATCTTGAAAAATGACTGAGATATGAGTGTTTATCCCGTTTCCCAACCTCAAAAAGAAAGGCTTGTCTTACTTACTGCTTCACGAAATCAGTTGAAAAGCTTAAAAGATTCGTACTGAAGCGTACTTTCTATATTTTTCAACTACAGCTCAATGTATTGAAAATTGACTGATATAGAGTCGGAATGACCCTTAACAAGGTCAAAAAAGAGTGTTCGCGCTCCAGCGATACTTGCCCAATTTCAGCTCAAAATATTGATTATTGACGGAGATATGAGGGAAAATAACTTCATGTTCATTTTTTGTAATATCTCACTCTCTTCTCGACGAAATCGGATGAAATTTAGCTTAAAAGACTCGTTTTGATGCCAACTTTCTATATTTTTCAACTACAGCTCAAGATCTTTGAAAATTGACTGATATATGATCGATGACCTTAACAGGTCAAAAAGTGTTCGCGCTCCAGCGATACTTGCCAATTTCAGCTCAAAAATTGATTATTGACGGAGATATGAGGGAAAATAACTTTTCATTTCATTTTTTTGTAATATCTCACTCACTACTCTACGAATAGGATGAAACTAAGCTAAAAGATCGTACTAAGCGTACTTTCTATATTCCAACTACACTCAAGATCTTGAAATTGACTGAGATAAAGTCGGAATGACCCTTGAAGGTCAAAAAAGAGTGTTCGCGCTCCATTGATACTGCCAATTTCAGCTCAAAATATTGATTATTCACGGAGATGAGGGAAATAACTTTTCATGTTCATTTTTTGTAATATCTCACTCACTACTCTACGAAATAGGATGAAACTAAGCTTAAAAGATTCGTACTAAAGCGTACGTTTCTATATTCCCAACTACAGCTCAATTCTTGAAAATTGACTGAGATATAAGTCGGAATGACCCTTAACAAGGTCAAAAAGAGTGTTCGCGCTCCACCGATACTTGCCAATTTCAGCTCAAAATATTGATTATTGACGGAGATATGAGGGAAAATAACTTTTCATGTTCATTTTTTTGTAATATCTCACTCACTACTCGACGAAATCGGATGAAATTTAGCTTAAAGACGCGTTTGGGATGCCAACTTTCTATATTTTTCAACTACAGCTCAATCTTGAAAATTGACTGATATATGAGTCGGAATGACCCTTAACAAGGTCAAAAAAGAGTGTTCGCGCTCCAGCGATACTTGCCAATTTCAGCTGAAAATATTATTATTGACGGAGATATGAGGGAAAATAACTTTCATGTTTCTTTTTTTGTAATATCTCACTCACTTCTCGACGAAATCGGATGAAATTTAGCTTAAAAGACTCTTTTTGATGCCAGCTTCTATATTTCCAACTACAGCTCAATATCTTGAAAATTGACTGAGATATAAGTCGGAATGACCCTTAAAAGGTCAAAAAAGAGTTTCGCGCTCCAGCGATACGCCATTTTAGCTCAAAATATTGATTATTGACGGAGATGAGGGAAATAACTTTTCATGTTCTTTTTTTGTAATATCTCACTCACTCTCGACGAAATCGGATGAAATTTAGCTTAAAAGACTCGTTTTGTGCAACTTTCTATATTTTTCAACTACAGCTCGATATCTTGAAATTGACTGAGATATGAGTGTTTATCCCGTTTCCTAACCTCAAATAGGCTTTTCCTCTCATATCTTACTTACTAGTCACGAAATCAGTTGAAACTAAGCTTAAAAGATTCGTACTAAAGCGTACTTTCTATATTTTCCAACTACAGCTCAATCTACAAATTGACTGAGATATAAGTCGGAATGACCCTTAACAAGGTCAAAAAGAGTGTTCGCGCTCCACCGATACTTGCAATTTCAGCTCAAAATATTGATTATTGACGGAGATATGAGGGAAAATAACTTTTCTGTTCATTTTTGTAATATCTCACTCACTACTCGACGAAATCGGATGAAATGTAGCTTAAAAGTCTCGTTTTGATGCCAACTTTCTATATTTTCTAACTACAGCTCAATATCTTGAAAATGACTGAATATGAGTGTTTATCCCGTTTCCTAACCTTAAATAAAGGCTTGGTCTTCTACTGCTTCACGAAATCAGTTGAAACTAAGCTTAAAAGATTCGTACTGAGCGTCCTTTCTATATTTTCCAACTACAGCTCAATATCTTGAAAATTGACTGATATATAGTCGGAATGACCCTAAAAGGTCAAAAAAGAGTGTTCGCGCTCCAGTGATACTTGCCGATTTCAGCTCAAAATATTGATTATAGACGGAGATATGAGGGAAATAACTTTTCATGTTCATTTTTTGTAATATCTCACTCACTACTCGCGAAATAGGATGAAATTTAGCTTAAAAGTCTCGTTTTGATGCCAACTTTCTATTTTTTCAACTACAGCCAATATCTTGAAATTGACTGAGATATGAGTGTTTATCCCGTTTCCTAACCTTAAAATAAAGGCTTTCTTACTTACTGCTTCACGAAATCAGTTGAAACTAAGCTTCAAAGATTCGTACTGAAGCGTACTTCTTATATTTTCCAACAACAGCTCAATATCTTGAAATTGACTGAGATATGAGTCGGAAACCCTTAACAAGGTCAAAAAAGAGTGTTCGCGCTCCAGCGATACTTGCCAATTTTTGCTCAAAATATTGATCATTGACGGAGATATGAGGGAAAATAACTTATCATGTTCTTTTTTTGTAATATCTCACTCACTTCTCGACGAAATCGGATGAAATTTAGCTTAAAAGACTCGTTTTGATGCCAACTTTTCATATTTTTCAACTACAGCTCAATATCTTGAAAATTGACTGATATATGAGTCGGAATGACCCTTAACAAGGTCAAAAATAGTGTTCGCGCTCCAGCGATACTTGCCAATTTCAGCTCAAAATATTGATTATTGACGGAGATATGAGGGAAAATAACTTTCATGTTCATTTTTTGTAATATCTCACTCACTACTCTACGAAATAGGATGAAACTAAGCTTAAAAGATTCGTACTAAGCGTACTTTCTATATTTCCAACTACAGCTCAAGATCTTGAAATTGACTGAGATATAAGTCGGAATGACCCTTAAGAAGGTCAAAAAGAGTGTTCGCGCTCCATTGATACTTGCCAATTTCAGCTCAAAATATTGATTATTCACGGAGATATGAGGGAAAATAACTTTTCATGTTCATTTTTTGTAATATCTCACTCACTACTCTACGAAATAGGATGAAACTAAGCTTAAAAGATTCGTACTAAAGCGTACTTTCTATATTTCCCAACTACAGCTCAATATCTTGAAAATTGACTGAGATATAAGTCGGAATGACCCTTAACAAGGTCAAAAAAGAGTGTTCGCGCTCCACCGATACTTGCCAATTTCAGCTCAAAATATTGATTATTGACGGAGATATGAGGGAAAATAACTTTTCATGTTCATTTTTTGTAATATCTCACTCACTACTCGACGAAATCGGATGAAATTTAGCTTAAAAGACTCGTTTTGATGCCAACTTTCTATATTTTCAACTACAGCTCAATATCTTGAAAATTGACTGATATATGAGTCGGAATGACCCTTAACAAGGTCAAAAAAGAGTGTTCGCGCTCCAGCGATACTTGCCAATTTCAGCTGAAAATATTGATTATTGACGGAGATATGAGGGAAAATAACTTTTCATGTTCTTTTTTTGTAATATCTCACTCACTTCTCGACGAAATCGGATGAAATTTAGCTTAAAAGACTCTTTTTGATGCCAGCTTTCTATATTTTCCAACTACACTCAATATCTTGAAAATTGACTGAGATATAAGTCGGAATGACCCTTAACAAGGTCAAAAAAAGTGTTCGCGCTCCAGCGATACTTGCCAATTTTAGCTCAAAATATTGATTTGACGGAGATGAGGGAAATAACTTTTCATGTTCTTTTTTTGTAATATCTCACTCACTTCTCGACGAAATCGGATGAAATTTAGCTTAAAAGACTCGTTTTGATGCCAACTTTCTATATTTTTCAACTACAGCTCGATATCTTGAAAATTGACTGAGATATGAGTGTTTATCCCGTTTCCTAACCTCAAATAAAGGCTTTTCCTCTCATATCTTACTTACTAGTTCACGAAATCAGTTGAAACTAAGCTTAAAAGATTCGTACTAAAGCGTACTTTCTATATTTTCCAACTACAGCTCAATATCTACAAATTGACTGAGATATAAGTCGGAATGACCCTTAACAAGGTCAAAAAGAGTGTTCGCGCTCCACCGATACTTGCCAATTTCAGCTCAAAATATTGATTATTGACGGAGATATGAGGGAAAATAACTTTTCATGTTCATTTTTTGTAATATCTCACTCACTACTCGACGAAATCGGATGAAATTTAGCTTAAAAGTCTCGTTTTGATGCCAACTTTCTATATTTAACTACAGCTCAATATCTTGAAAATTGACTGAGATATGAGTGTTTATCCCGTTTCCTAACCTTAAAATAAAGGCTTACTTACTGCTTCACGAAATCAGTTGAAACTAAGCTTAAAAGATTCGTACTGAAGCGTCCTTTCTATATTTCCAACTACAGCTCAATATCTTGAAAATTGACTGATATATAGTCGGAATGACCCTTAAAAAGGTCAAAAAAAGTGTTCGCGCTCCAGTGATACTTGCCGATTTCAGCTCAAAATATTGATTATAGACGGAGATATGAGGGAAATAACTTTTCATGTTCATTTTTTGTAATATCTCACTCACTACTCTACGAAATAGGATGAAATTTAGCTTAAAAGTCTCGTTTTGATGCCAACTTTCTATATTTTTCAACTACAGCTCAATATCTTGAAAATTGACTGAGATATGAGTGTTTATCCCGTTTCCTAACCTTAAAATAAAGGCTTATCTTACTTACTGCTTCACGAAATCAGTTGAAACTAAGCTTCAAAGATTCGTACTGAAGCGTACTTTCTATATTTTCCAACAACAGCTCAATATCTTGAAAATTGACTGAGATATGAGTCGGAATGACCCTTAACAAGGTCAAAAAAGAGTGTTCGCGCTCCAGCGATACTTGCCAATTTTTGCTCAAAATATTGATCATTGACGGAGATATGAGGGAAAATAACTTATCATGTTCTTTTTTTGTAATATCTCACTCACTCTCGACGAAATCGGATGAAATTTAGCTTAAAAGACTCGTTTTGATGCCAACTTTTCATATTTTTCAACTACAGCTCAATATCTTGAAAATTGACTGATATATGAGTCGTAATGACCCTTAACAAGGTCAAAAAAGAGTGTTCGCGCTCCAGCGATACTTGCCAATTTCAGCTCAAAATATTGATT
Source organism: Trichogramma dendrolimi (assembly GCA_034770305.1). Lineage (NCBI taxonomy): Eukaryota > Metazoa > Arthropoda > Insecta > Hymenoptera > Trichogrammatidae > Trichogramma > Trichogramma dendrolimi. Next base: position 51,789 of record JAPMIB010000025.1, read on the forward strand.
ATTGACGGAGATATGAGGGAAAATAACTTTTCATGTTCATTTTTCGTAATATCTCACTCACTACTCGACGAAATCGGATGAAATTTAGCTTAAAAGACTCGTTTTAATGCCAACTTTCTATATTTTTCAACTACAGCTCGATATCTTGAAAATTGACTGAGATATGAGTGTTTATCCCGTTTCCTAACCTCAAAATAAAGGCTTTTTCTCTCATATCTTACTTACTACTTCACAAAATCAGTTGAAACTAAGCTTAAAAGATTCGTACTGAAGCGTACTTTGTATATTTTCCAACTACAGCTCAATATCTTGAAAATTGACTGAGATATAAGTCGGAATGACCCTTAACAAGGTCAAAAAAGAGTGTTCGCGCTCCAGCGATACTTGCCAATTTCAGCTCAAAATGTTGATTATTGACGGAGATATGAGGGAAAATAACTTTTCATGTTCATTTTTTGTAATATCTCACTCACTACTCTACGAAATAGGATGAAACTAAGCTTAAAAGATTCGTACTAAAGCGTACTTTCTATATTTTCCAACTACAGCTCAATATCTTGAAAATTGACTGAGATATAAGTCGGAATGACCCTTAAAAAGGTCAAAAAAGAGTGTTCGCGCTCCAGTGATACTTGCCAATTTCAGCTCAAAATGATTATTGACGGAGATATAAGGGAAAATAACTTTTCATGTTCATTTTTTGTAATATCTCACTCACTACTCTACGAAATAGGATGAAATTTAGCTTCAAAGTCTCGTTTTGATGCCAACTTTCTATTTTTTCAACTACAGCTCGATATCTTGAAAATTGACTGAGATATGAGTGTTTATCCCGTTTCCTTACCTTAAAATAAAGGCTTATCTTACTTACTGCTTCACGAAATCAGTTGAAACTAAGCTTCAAAGATTCGTACTGAAGCGTACTTTCTATATTTTCCAACAACAGCTCAATATCTTGAAAATTGACTGAGATATAAGTCGGAATGACCCTTAACAAGGTCAAAAAAGAGTGTTCGCGCTCCAGCGATACTTGCCAATTTCAGCTCAAAATATTGATTATTGACGAAGATATGAGGAAAAATAACTTTTCATGTTCATTTTTTGTAATATCTCACTCACTACTCGACGAAATCGGATGAAATTTAGCTTAAAAGACTCGTTTTGATGCCAACTTTCTATATTTTTCAACTACAGCTCGATATCTTGAAAATTGACTGAGATATGAGTGTTTATCCCGTTTCCTAACCTCAAAATAAAGGCTTTTCTCTCATATCCTTACTACTTCACGAAATCAGTTGAAACTAAGCTTAAAAGATTCGTACTGAAGCGTACTTTCTATATTTTCCAACTACAGCTCAATATCTTGAAAATTGACTGAGATATAAGTCGGAATGACCCTTAACAAGGTCAAAAAAGAGTGTTCGCGCTCCACCGATACTTGCCAATTCAGCTCAAAATTGATTATTGACGAAGATATGAGGAAAAATAACTTTTCATGTTCATTTTTTGTAATATCTCACTCACTACTCGACGAAATCGGATGAAATTTAGCTTAAAGACTCGTTTTGATGCCAACTTTCTATTTTTCAACTACAGCTCGATATCTTGAAAATTGACTGAGATATGAGTGTTTATCCCGTTTCCTAACCTCAAAATAAAGGATTTTCCTCTCATATCTTACTTACTACTTCACGAAATCAGTTGAAACTAAGCTTAAAAGATTCGTTCTGATGCCAACTTTCTAGTTTTTTCAACTACAGCTCAATATCTTGAAAATTGACTGAGATATGAGTCGGAATGACCCTTAACAAGGTCAAAGAAAAGTGTTCGCGCTCCAGCGATACTTGCCAATTTCAGCTCAAATATTGATTATTGACGGAGATATGAGGGAAAATAACTTTTCATGTTCATTTTTTGTAATATCTTACTCACTACTCTACGAAATAGGATGAAACTAAGCTTAAAATATTCGTACTAAAGCGTACTTTCTATATTTCCCAACTACAGCTCAATATCTTGAAAATTGACTGAGATATAAGTCGGAATGACCCTTAAAAGGTCAAAAAAGAGTGTTCGCGCTCCAGTGATACTTGCCATTTCAGCTCAAAATATTGATTATTGACGGAGATATGAGGGAAAATAACTTTTCATGTTCATTTTTTGTAATATCTCACTCACTACTCGACGAAATAGGATGAAATTTAGCTTAAAAGTCGTTTTGATGCCAACTTTCTATATTTTTCAACTACAGCTCATATCTTGAAAATTGACTGAGATATGAGTGTTTATCCCGTTTCCTAACCTCAAATAAAGGCTTATCTTACTTACTGCTTCACGAAATCAGTTGAAACTAAGCTTAAAGATTCGTACTGAAGCGTACTTTCTATATTTTCCAACACAGCTCAATATCTTGAAAATTGACTGAGATATAAGTCGGAATGACCCTTAACAAGGTCAAAAAAGAGTGTTCGCGCTCCACGATACTTGCCAATTTTTGCTCAAATATTGATTTGACGGAGATATGAGGGAAAATAACTTTCATGTTCTTTTTTTAATATCTCACTCACTACTCGACGAAATCGGATGAAATTTAGCTTAAAAGACTCGTTTTGATGCCAACTTTCTATATTTTTCAACTACAGCTCGATATCTTGAAAATTGACTGAGATATGAGTGTTTATCCCGTTTCCTAACCTCAAAATAAAGGCTTTTCCTCTCATATCTTACTTACTACTTCACGAAATCAGTTGAAACTAAGCTTAAAAGACTCGTTTTAATGCCAACTTTCTATATTTTTCAACTACAGCTCGATATCTTGAAAATTGACTGAGATATGAGTGTTTATCCCGTTTCCTAACCTCAAAATAAAGGCTTTTCCTCTCATATCTTACTTACTACTTCACGAAATCAGTTGAAACTAAGCTTAAAAGATTCGTACTGAAGCGTACTTTCTATATTTTCCAACTACAGCTCAATATCTTGAAAATTGACTGAGATATAAGTCGGAATGACCCTTAAGGGGGAAAGGTACCTTAAACCTACATTTATAAAAAATTTATTAAAAATAAAGAGAATAAATTTTTTTTGGATTATACAGAGAAAACTCTGTTTTTTCCACTCTTTTTCCAACGTTTTTCACTCAGGAATATGAAAATTAAGGTCCCAGTCACCATAGAACCCTCCTCGATGAAGCAAGCCCCCAGTCCTGGGAGGTACCCCTGTGCCGTAGGATCCAGCTAGAACCGATGATTTAATCCTGATCATTGGGGTCTCATTTTGTTCATTAGATATGTGGTTACAAACGCAAGCACTTTTAGATTTTTTAATTAGTTATACCTAATTTGCCAGCCACATATACACATTTATTCATTAATATCATATAATAAAATACAATTATGCTAGGGATATAGCCTAAAAAAAGTACAAATTTTGTCCAATACCTATGAAAGTGCTTGCGTTTGTAGCTATTTTTGTGTAGAACAACTCCTGAAAGTTTCAGCTCAATTGCTCAAACGGTTCACATAGAAAGTTACGGCAACAGAGCAATTTTGAGATGAAACGTAACTGCCCAAAAGTTGAAAAAAACAAAAATACACCAATACATGTCATAATGATACTCTCATGTCACTGAGGCTGCTTAAAACTTTTTGGACAATAAAAAACAGTAATTCAATTTCAATTTTCAATATATTGGACCCATAAGGACAATGTTCAATTATCCCAGACAGCCACTCAAAGCCAAATGCGCCAATTTCATTACTACATTTTATAAGTTGTACTAAAATGTTAGTATACGCTATTATGGGTTTTATGTGGAAACTGGTAACTAAGTTGATTATGTACAAATCAACTTTTCACACAAATATGCACAATCTCATATAAGAACTTGAACCCAGTCCTCTACCATTCACTAACATTCATAAAACATTAATCACTGGATCTATAATTGGAAATAAAATCACTCAAAATTGATCAATTATCACTAATCTTGTTTATCACATGCAACAAACAATAATATATATGATGCAGTCATGTACACATACATAAAGTACAGTGACATACATATACACTGATGTATATATGTCAATTTACATATGTACTGCTGTACTTTTTGAATTTGAAGTGTCAAAAATGTCACATTTTCATAAAAAGCTATTGGAACCTTCATAGCTTTATTATGAAACACTATGTGGAGTTGGAAAGATATAATTGCACTCTACATATACTTTTTTCACCTTCAAAAAATGTAATTTTTAGCCATTGGAAAATCAAGATAGCAGACTGTTGTTGACATTTGATCCGGGCTCGCGCACGAAAGTGAAGAGACAGTAGATATACCGAAATCACGTGCTGCGAGTGGTGGCGTTACTGTACACCTACAGCCATGTACACAAACAAATTTGCTGGATGCATTATAACCTAAGAATAAAACGAGTAACAGATGGCGCTACCAACTTATGAAGGTCCAGAGATTCATGAAAGAACGGCAATGTTTTTTTTTTTGTCGTTTTATTCATTTATGCTGTAATAATCATAAAAGTATCGGTACTGAATAGGCTGTACCACTCGATAAAATCAAAATTAAAAAATTCTGAATACGGTACTGGAAAGCTGAGAAAAAATCCTATTGGAAAAGTCAATAAGCAAAAAAAATTTTTTTTTGAAATTTTAGGTACTTTTCCCCCCTTCACAAGGTCAAAAAAGAGTGTTCGCGCTCCAGCGATACTTGCCAATTTCAGCTCAAAATATTGATTATTGACGGAGATATGAGGGAAAATAACTTTTCATGTTCATTTTTTGTAATATCTCACTCACTACTCGACGAAATCGGATGAAATTTAGCTTAAAAGTCTCGTTTTGATGCCAACTTTCTATATTTTTTAACTACAGCTCAATATCTTGAAAATTGACTGAGATATGAGTGTTTATCCCGTTTCCTAACCTTAAAATAAAGGCTTGTCTTACTTACTGCTTCACGAAATCAGTTGAAACTAAGCTTAAAAGATTCGTACTGAAGCGTCCTTTCTATATTTTCCAACTACAGCTCAATATCTTGAAAATTGACTGATATATGAGTCGGAATGACCCTTAACAAGGTCAAAAAAGAGTGTTCGCGCTCCAGCGATACTTGCCAATTTCAGCTCAAAATATTGATTATTGACGGAGATATGAGGGAAAATAACTTTTCATGTTCATTTTTTGTAATATCTTACTCACTACTCTACGAAATAGGATGAAACTAAGCTTAAAAGATTCGTACTAAAGCGTACTTTCTATATTTTCCAACTACAGCTCAATATCTTGAAAATTGACTGAGATATAAGTCGGAATGACCCTTAAAAAGGTCAAAAAAGAGTGTTCGCGCTCCAGTGATACTTGCCAATTTCAGCTCAAAATATTGATTATTGACGGAGATATGAGGGAAAATAACTTTTCATGTTCATTTTTTGTAATATCTCACTCACTACTCTACGAAATAGAATGAAATTTAGCTTAAAAGACTCGTTTTGATGCCAACTTTCTATATTTTTCAACTACAGCTCAATATCTTGAAAATTGACTGAGATATGAGTGTTTATCCCGTTTCCTAACCTTAAAATAAAGGCTTATCTTACTTACTGCTTCACGAAATCAGTTGAAACTAAGCTTCAAAGATTCGTACTGAAGCGTACTTTCTATATTTTCCAACAACAGCTCAATATCTTGAAAATTGACTGAGATATAAGTCGGAATGACCCTTAACAAGGTCAAAAAAGAGTGTTCGCGCTCCAGCGATACTTGCCAATTTTAGCTCAAAATATTGATTATGACGGAGATATGAGGGAAAATAACTTTTCATGTTCTTTTTTGTAATATCTCACTCACTTCTCGACGAAATCGGATGAAATTTAGCTTAAAAGACTCGTTTTGATGCCAACTTTCTATATTTTTCAACTACAGCTCAATATCTTGAAAATTGACTGATATATGAGTCGGAATGACCCTTAACAAGGTCAAAAAATAGTGTTCGCGCTCCAGCGATACTTGCCAATTTCAGCTCAAAATATTGATTATTGACGGAGATATGAGGGAAAATAAGTTTTCATGTTCATTTTTTGTAATATCTCACTCACTTCTCGACGAAATCGGATGAAATTTAGCTTAAAAACTCGTTGATGCCAACTTTCTATATTTTCAACTACAGCTCAATATCTTGAAAATTGACTGATATAAGTCGGAATGACCCTTAACAGGTCAAAAAAAGAGTGTTCGCGCTCCAGCGATACTTGCCAATTTCAGCTCAAAATATTGATTATTGACGGAGATATGAGGGAAAATAACTTTTCATGTTCATTTTTTGTAATATCTCACTCACTACTCTACAAAATAGGATGAAACTAAGCTTAAAAGATTCGTACTAAAGCGTACTTTCTATATTTTCCAACTACAGCTCAATATCTTGAAAATTGACTGAGATATAAGTCGGAATGACCCTTAAGAAGGTCAAAAATGAGTGTTCGCGCTCCATTGATACTTGCCAATTTCAGCTCAAAATATTGATTATTGACGGAGTATGAGGAAAAATAACTTTTCATGTTCATTTTTTGTAATATCTCACTCACTACTCGACGAAATCGGATGAAATTTAGCTTAAAAGTCTCGTTTTGATGCAAACTTTCTATATTTTTCAACTACAGCTCAATATCTTGAAAAATGACTGAGATATGAGTGTTTATCCCGTTTCCCAACCTCAAAAGAAAGGCTTGTCTTACTTACTGCTTCACGAAATCAGTTGAAACTAAGCTTAAAAGATTCGTACTGAAGCGTACTTTCTATATTTTCAACTACAGCTCAATGTATTGAAAATTGACTGATATATGAGTCGGAATGACCCTTAACAAGGTCAAAAAAGAGTGTTCGCGCTCCAGCGATACTTGCCAATTTCAGCTCAAAATATTGATATTGACGGAGATGAGGGAAATAACTTTTCATGTTCATTTTTTGTAATATCTCACTCTCTTCTCGACGAAATCGGATGAAATTTAGCTTAAAAGACTCGTTTTGATGCCAACTTTCTATTTTTCAACTACAACTCAATATCTTGAAAATTGACTGATATATGAGTCGGAATGACCCTTACAAGGTCAAAAAAGAGTGTTCGCGCTCCAGCGATACTTGCCAATTTCAGCTCAAAATATTGATTATTGACGGAGATATGAGGGAAATAACTTTTCATGTTCATTTTTTGTAATATCTCACTCACTACTCTACGAAATAGGATGAAACTAAGCTTAAAGATTCGTACTAAAGCGTACTTTCTATATTTCCAACTACAGCTCAGATCTTGAAAATTGACTGAGATATAAGTCGGAATGACCCTTAAGAAGGTCAAAAAAGAGTGTTCGCGCTCCATTGATACTTGCCAATTTCAGCTCAAAATATTGATTATTCACGGATATGAGGGAAAATAACTTTTCATGTTCATTTTTTGTAATATCTCACTCACTACTCTACGAAAATATATGAAACTAAGCTTAAAAGATTCGTACTAAAGCGTACTTTCTATATTTCCCAACTACAGCTCAATATCTTGAAAATTGACTGAGATATAAGTCGGAATGACCCTTAACAAGGTCAAAAAGAGTGTTCGCGCTCCACCGATACTTGCCAATTTCAGCTCAAATATTGATTATTGACGGAGATATGAGGGAAAATAACTTTTCATGTTCATTTTTTGTAATATCTCACTCACTACTCGACGAAATCGGATGAAATTTAGCTTAAAAGACTCGTTTTGATGCCAACTTTCTATATTTTTCAACTACAGCTCAATATCTTGAAAATTGACTGATATATGAGTCGGAATGACCCTTAACAAGGTCAAAAAAGAGTGTTCGCGCTCCAGCGATACTTGCCAATTTCAGCTGAAAATATTGATTATTGACGGAGATATGAGGGAAAATAACTTTTCATGTCTTTTTTGTAATTATCCACTCACTTCTCGACGAAATCGGATGAAATTTAGCTTAAAAGACTCTTTTTGATGCCAGCTTTCTATATTTCCAACTACAGCTCAATATCTTGAAAATTGACTGAGATATAAGTCGGAATGACCCTTAACAAGGTCAAAAAAGAGTGTTCGCGCTCCCAGCGATACTTGCCAATTTAGCTCAAAATATTGATTATTGACGGAGATATGAGGGAAATAACTTTTCATGTTCTTTTTTTGTAATATCTCACTCACTTCTCGACGAAATCGGATGAAATTTAGCTTAAAAGACTCGTTTTTGATGCCAACTTTCTATATTTTTCAACTACAGCTCGATATCTTGAAAATTGACTGAGATATGAGGTTTCTCCCGTTTCCTAACCTCAATAAAGGCTTTTCCCTCTCATATCTTACTTACTAGTTCACGAAATCAGTTGAAACTAAGCTTAAAAGATTCGTACTAAAGCGTACTTTCTATATTTTCCAACTACAGCTCAATATCTACAAAATTGACTGAGATATAAGTCGGAATGACCCTTAACAAGGTCAAAAAAGAGTGTTCGCGCTCCACCGATACTGCCAATTTCAGCTCAAAATATTGATTATTGACGGAGATAATGGGGAAAATAACTTTTATGTTCATTTTTTGTAATATCTCACTCACTACTCTACGAAATCGGATGAAATTTAGCTTAAAAGTCTCGTTTTGATGCAAACTTTCTATATTTTCTAACTACGCTCAATATCTTGACAAATGACTGAGATATGAGTGTTATTCCCGTTTCCCAACTCAAAAAGAAAGGCTTGTCTTACTTACTGTTCACGAAATCAGTTGAAACTAAGCTTAAAAGATTCGTACTGAAGCGTCCTTTCTATATTTTCCAACTAAGCTCAATATCTTGAAAATTGACTGATATGAGTCGGAATGACCCTTAAAAAGGTCAAAAAAGAGTGTCGCGCTCCAGTGATACTTGCCGATTTCAGCTCAAAATATTGATTATAGAGCGGAGATATGAGGGAAAATAACTTTTCATGTTCATTTTTGTAATATCTACTCACTACTTACGAAATAGGATGAAAATTTAGCTTAAAAGACTCGTTTTGATGCCAACTTTCATATTTTTCAACTACAGCTCAATATCTTGAAAATTGACTGATATATGAGTCGTAATGACCCTTAACAAGGTCAAAAAGAGTGTCGCGCTCCAGCGATACTTGCCAATTTCAGCTCAAAATATGATTATGACGGAATATGAGGGAAAATAACTTTTCATGCATTTTTCGTAATATCTCACTCACTACTCGACGAAATCGGATGAAATTTAGCTTAAAAGACCGTTAATGCCAACTCTTATTTTTCAACTACAGCTCGATAGCTTGAAATTGACTGAGATATGAGTGTTTACCCGTTTCCTAACCTCAAAATAAAGGCTTTTTCTCTCATATCTTACTTACTACTTCACAAAATCAGTTGAAACTAAGCTTAAAAGATTCGTACTGAAGCGTACTTTGTATATTTTCCAACTACAGCTCAATATTTTGAAAATTGACTGAGATATAAGTCGGAATGACCCTTAACAAGGTCAAACAAGAGTGTTCGCGCTCCAGCGATACTTGCCAATTTCAGCTCAAAATGTTGCTTATTGACGGAGATATGAGGGAAAATAACTTTCATGTTCATTTTTTGTAATATCTCACTCACTACTCTACGAAATAGGATGAAACTAAGCTTAAAAGATTCGTACTAAAGCGTACTTTCTATATTTTCCAACTACAGCTCAATATCTTGAAAATTGACTGAGATATAAGTCGGAATGACCCTTAAAAAGGTCAAAAAAGAGTGTTCGCGCTCCAGTGATACTTGCCAATTTCAGCTCAAAATATTGATTATTGACGGAGATATAAGGGAAAATAACTTTTCTGTTCATTTTTTGTAATATCTCACTCACTACTCTACGAAATAGGATGAAATTTAGCTTAAAAGACTCGTTTGATGCCAACTTTCTATATTTTCCAACTACAGCTCAATATCTTGAAAATTGACTGAGATATAAGTCGGAATGACCCTTAACAAGGTCAAAAAGAGTGTTCGCGCTCCAGCGATACTTGCCAATTTCAGCTCAAAAATATTGATTATTGACGGAGATATGAGGGAAAATAACTTTTCATGTTCATTTTTGTAATATCTCACTCACTACTCTACAAAAATAGGATGAAACTAAGCTTAAAGATTCGTACTAAAGCGTACTTTCTATATTTTCCAACTACAGCTCAATATCTTGAAAATTGACTGAGATATAAGTCGGAATGACCCTTAAGAAGGTCAAAATGAGTGTTCGCGCTCCATTGATACTTGCCAATTTCAGCTCAAAATATTGTTATTGACGGAGATATGAGGAAAAATAACTTTTCATGTTCATTTTTTGTAATATCTCACTCACTACTCGACGAAATCTGATGAAATTTAGCTTAAAAGTCTCGTTTTGATGCAAACTTTCTATATTTTTCAACTACAGCTCAATATCTTGAAAAATGACTGAGATATGAGTGTTTATCCCGTTTCCCAACCTCAAAAAGAAAGGCTTGTCTTACTTACTGCTTCACGAAATCAGTTGAAACTAAGCTTAAAAGATTCGTACTAAAGCGTACTTTCTATATTTTCCAACTACAGCTCAATATCTTGAAAATTGACTGAGATATAAGTCGGAATGACCCTTAAGAAGGTCAAAAAAGAGTGTTCGCGCTCCAGCGATACTTGCCAATTTTAGCTCAAAATATTGATTATTGACGGAGATATGAGGGAAAATAACTTTTCATGTTCTTTTTTTGTAATATCTCACTCACTACTCTACGAAATAGGATGAAACTAAGCCTAAAAGATTCGTACTGAAGCGTACTTTCTATATTTTCCAACTACAGCTCAATATCTTGAAAATTGACTGAGATATAAGTCGGAATGACCCTTAACAAGGTCAAAAAAGAGTGTTCGCGCTCCAGCGATACTTGCCAATTTTAGCTCAAATATTGATTATTGACGGAGATATGAGGGAAAATAACTTTTCATGTTCTTTTTTTGTAATATCTCACTCACTACTCTACGAAATAGGATGAAACTAAGCCTAAAAGATTCGTACTAAAGCGTACTTTCCATATTTTCCAACTACAGCTCAATATCTTGAAAATTGACTGAGATATGAGTCGGAATGACCCTTAACAAGGTCAAAAAGAGTGTTCGCGCTCCAGCGATACTTGCCAATTTCAGCTCAAAATATTGATTATTCACGGAGATATGAGGGAGGGAAATAACTTTTCATGTTCATTTTTGTAATATCTCACTCACTACTCTACGAAATAGGATGAAACTAAGCTTAAAAGATTCGTACTAAAGCGTACTTTCTATATTTTCCAACTACAGCTCAATATCTTGAAAATTGACTGAGATATAAGTCGGAATGACCCTTAAGAAGGTCAAAATGAGTGTTCGCGCTCCATTGATACTTGCCAATTTCAGCTCAAAATATTGATAATTGAGGAGATATGAGGAAAATAACTTTTCATGTTCATTTTTGTAATATCTCACTCACTACTCGACGAAATCGAGATGAAATTTAGCTTAAAAGTCTCGTTTTGATGCAAACTTTCTATATTTTTCAACTACAGCTCAATATCTTGAAAAATGATGAGATATGAGTGTTTATCCGTTTCCCAACCTCAAAAAGAAAGGCTTGTCTTACTTACTGCTTCACGAAATCAGTTGAAACTAAGCTTAAAGATTCGTACTGAAGCGTACTTCTATATTTTCCAACTACAGCTCAATATCTTGAAAATTGACTGAGATATAAGTCGGAATGACCCTTAACAGGTCAAAAAGAGTGTTCGCGCTCCAGCGATACTTGCCAATTTTAGCTCAAAATATTGATTATTGACGGAGATATGAGGGAAAATAACTTTTCCTGTTCATTTTTTGTAAATACTCACTCACTATCTACTCACAATAGGATGAAACTAGCTTAAAAGATTCGTACTAAAGCGTACTTTCTATATTTCCAACTACAGCTCAATATCTTGAAAATTGACTGAGATATAGTCGGAATGACCCTTAAGAAGGTCAAAATGAGTGTTCGCTCCATTGATACTTGCCAATTTAGCTCAAAATATGATTATTGACGGAGATATGAGGGAAAATACTTTTTCATGTTCATTTTTGTAATATCTCACTCACTACTCTACAAAATAGGATGAAACTAAGCTTAAAGATTCGTACTAAAGCGTACTTTCATATTTTCCAACTACAGCTCATATCTTAAATTGACTGAGATATAGTCGGAATGACCCTTAAGAAGGTCAAAAAAGAGTTTCGCGCTTCCAGCGATACTTGCCAATTTTAGCTCAAAATATTGATTATGACGGAGATATGAGGGAAAATAACTTTCATGTTTTTTTTGTGTAAGATCTCACTCACTACTCTACGAAATAGGATGAAACTAAGCCTAAAATTCGTACTGAAGCGTACTTTCTATATTTTCCATACAGCTCAATATCTTGAAAATTGACTGAGAGTCGAATGACCCTTAACAAGGTCAAAAAAGTGTCGCGCTCAGCGATACTTGCCAATTTTAGCTCAAAATATTGATTATTGACGGAGATATGAGGGAAAATAACTTTTCATGTTCTTTTTTGTAATATCTCACTCACTACTCTACGAAATAGGATGAAAACTAAGCCTAAAATTCGTACTAAAGCGTACTTTCATATTTTCCAACTCAGCTCAATATCTTGAAAATGACTGAGAAGATGAGTCGGAATGACCCTTAACAGGTCAAAAAAGTGTTCGCGCTCCAGATACTTGCCAATTTCAGCTCAAAATATTGATTATTCACGGAGATATGAGGGAAAATAACTTTTCATGTTCATTTTTGTAATATCTCACTCACTACTCTACGAAATAGGATGAAACTAGCTTAAAAGATTCGTACTAAAGCGTACTTTCTATATTTTCCAACTACAGCTCAATATCTTGAAAATTGACTGAGATATAAGTCGGAATGACCCTTAAGAAGGTCAAAAATGAGTGTTCGCGCTCCATTGATACTTGCCAATTTCAGCTCAAAATATTGATATTGACGGAGATATGAGGAAAATAACTTTTCATGTTCATTTTTTTAATATCTCACTCACTACTCGACGAAATCGGATGAAATTTAGCTTAAAAGTCTCGTTTTGATGCAAACTTTCTATATTTTTCAACTACAGCTCAATATCTTGAAAAATGACTGAGATATGAGTGTTTATCCCGTTTCCCAACCTCAAAAAGAAAGGCTTGTCTTACTTACTGCTTCACGAAATCAGTTGAAAACTAAGCTTAAAAGATTCGTACTGAAGCGTACTTTCTATATTTCCAACTACAGCTCAATATCTGAAAAATTGACTGAGATAAGTCGGAATGACCCTTAACAGGTCAAAAAGAGTGTTCGCGCTCCAGCGATACTGCCAATTTTAGCTCAAAATATTGATTATTGACGGAGATATGAGGGAAAATAACTTTTCATGTTCTTTTTTGTTTGTAATATCTCACTCACTACTCTACGAAATAGGATGAAACTAAGCCTAAAAGATTCGTACTAAAGCGTACTTTCCATATTTTCCAACTACAGCTCAATCTTGAAAATTGACTGAGATATGAGTCGGAATGACCCTTCAAGGTCAAAAAAGAGTGTTCGCGCTCCAGCGATACTTGCCAATTTCAGCTCAAAATATTGATTATTCACGGAGATATGAGGGAAAATAACTTTTCATGTTCATTTTTGTAATATCTCACTCACTACTCGAAATAGGATGAAACTAAGCTTAAAAGATTCGTACTAAGCGTACTTTCTATATTTCCCAACTACAGCTCAATATCTTGAAAATTGACTGAGATATAAGTCGGAATGACCCTTAAAAGGTCAAAAAGAGTGTTCGCGCTCCAGTGATACTTGCCGATTTCAGCTCAAAATATTGATTATAGACGGAGATATGAGGGAAAATAACTTTTCATGTTCATTTTTTGTAATATCTCACTCACTACTCTACGAAATAGGATGAAATTTAGCTTAAAAGTCTCGTTTTGATGCCAACTTTCTATATTTTTCAACTACAGCTCAATATCTTGAAAATTGACTGAGATATGAGTGTTTATCCCGTTTCCTAACCTTAAAATAAAGGCTTATCTTACTTACTGCTTCACGAAATCAGTTGAAACTAAGCTTCAAAGATTCGTACTGAAGCGTACTTTCTATATTTTCCAACAACAGCTCAATATCTTGAAAATTGACTGAGATATAGTCGGAATGACCCTTAACAAGGTCAAAAAAGAGTGTTCGCGCTCCAGCGATACTTGCCAATTTTTGCTCAAAATATTGATCATTGACGGAGATATGAGGGAAAATAACTTATCATGTTCTTTTTTTGTAATATCTCACTCACTTCTCGACGAAATCGGATGAAATTTAGCTTAAAAGACTCGTTTTTGATGCCAACTTTTCATATTTTCAACTACAGCTCAATATCTTGAAAATTGACTGATATATGAGTCGGAATGACCCTTAACAAGGTCAAAAAAGAGTGTTCGCGCTCCAGCGATACTTGCCAATTTCAGCTCAAATATTGATTATTGACGGAGATATGAGGGAAAATAACTTTTCATGTTCATTTTTCGTAATATCTCACTCACTACTCGACGAAATCGGATGAAATTTAGCTTAAAAGACTCGTTTTAATGCCAACTTTCTATATTTTTCAACTACAGCTCGATATCTTGAAAATTGACTGAGATATGAGTGTTTATCCCGTTTCCTAACCTCAAAATAAAGGCTTTTCTCTCATATCTTACTTACTACTTCACAAAATCAGTTGAAACTAAGCTTAAAAGATTCGTACTGAAGCGTACTTTGTATATTTTCCAACAGTCAGCTCAATATCTTGAAAATTGACTGAGATATAAGTCGGAATGACCCTTAACAAGGTCAAAAAGAGTGTTCGCGCTCCAGCGATACTGCCAATTTCAGCTCAAAATGTTGATTATTGACGGAGATATGAGGGAAAATAACTTTTCATGTTCATTTTTTGTAATATCTCACTCACTACTCTACGAAATAGGATGAACTAAGCTTAAAAGATTCGTACTAACGTACTTTCGATATTTTCCAACTACAGCTCAATACTTGAAAATTGACTGAGATATAAGTCGGAATGACCCTTAACAAAGGTCAAAAAGAGTGTTCGCGCTCCACCGATACTTGCCAATTTCAGCTCAAAATATTGAGTATTTGACGGAGATATAAGGGAAAATAACTTTTCATGTTCATTTTTTGTAATATCACTCACTACTCGACGAAATCGGATGAAATTTAGCTTAAAGTCGTTTGATGCCAACGTTCTATATTTTTCAACTACAGCTCATATCTTGAAAATTGACTGAGATATGAGTTTTATTCCCGTTTCCTTACCTAAAATAAAGGCTTTATCTTACTTACTGCTTCACGAAATCAGTTGAAACTAAGCTAAAAGATTCGTAATGAAGCGTACTTTCTATATTTCCAACTACAGCTCAATATCTTGAAAATTGACGAGATATAAGTCGGAATGACCTCAACAAGGTCAAAAAGAGTGTTCGCGCTACCAGATACTTGCCAATTTCAGCTCAAAATATTGATTATTGACGAAATATGAGGAAAATAACTTTTCATGTTCATTTTTGTAATATCTCACTCACTACTCGACGAAATCGGATGAAATTTAGCTTAAAAGACTCGTTTTGATGCCATTTATATTTTTCAACTACAGCTCGATAGCTTGAAAATGACTGAGATATGAGTGTTGATCCCGTTTCCTAACCTCAAAAAAAGGCTTATTCTTCATATATTACTACTACTTCACGAAATCAGTTGAAACTAAGCTTAAAAGATTCGTACTGAAGCGTACTTTCTATATTTTCCAACTACAGCTCAATATCTTGAAAATTGACTGAGATATAAGTCGAATGACCCTTAACAAGGTCAAAAAAGAGTGTTCGCGCTCCACCGATACTTGCCAATTCAGCTCAAATATTGATTATTGACGGAGATATGAGGGAAAATAACTTTTCATGTTCATTTTTCGTAATATCTCACTCACTACTCGACGAAATCGGATGAAATTTTAGCTTAAAAGACTCGTTTTAATGCCAACTTTCTATATTTTTCAACTACAGCTCGATACTTGAAAATGACTGAGATATGAGTGTTTTATCCCGTTTCCTAACCTCAAAATAAAGGCTTTCTCTCATACTTACTTACTACTTCACAAATCAGTTTGAAACTAAGCTAAAAGATCGTACTGAAGCGTACTTGTATATTTTCCAACTACAGCTCAATATCTGAAAATTGACTGAGATATAAGTCGGAATGACCCTTAACAAGGTCAAGAAGAGTGTTCGCGCTCCAGCGATACTTGCCAATTTCAGCTCAAAATGTTGATTATTGACGGAGATATGAGGGAAAATAACTTTCATGTTCATTTTTTTGTAATACTCACTCATCTACTCGACGAAATAGGATGAAACTAAGCTTAAAAGATTCGTACGAAAGCGTACTTTCTATATTTTCCAACTACAGCTCAATATCTGAAAATTGACTGAGATATAAGTCGGAATGACCCTTAAAAAGGTCAAAAAGAGTGTTCGCGCTCCACCGATACTTGCCAATTTCAGCTCAAAATATTGATTATTGACGGAGATATAGGGAAAATAACTTTTCATGTTCATTTTTTGTAATATCTCACTCACTACGCACGAAATAGGATGAAATTTAGCTTAAAAGACTCGTTTTGATGCCAACTTTCTATATTTTTCAACTACAGCTCGATATCTTGAAAATTGACTGAGATATGAGTGTTATCCCGTTTCCTTACCTTAAAATAAAGGCTTATCTTACTTACTGCCACGAAATCATTGAAACTAAGCTTCAAAGATTCGTACTGAAGCGTACTTTCTATATTTTCCAACACAGCTCAATATCTTGAAAATTGACTGAGATATAAGTCGGAATGACCCTTAACAAGGTCAAAAAGAGTGTTCGCGCTCACGATACTTGCCAATTTCAGCTCAAAATATTGATTATTGACGAAGATATGAGGAAAAAATACTTTTCATGTTCATTTTTTGTAATATCTCACTCACTACTCGACGAAATCGGATGAAATTTAGCTTAAAAGACTCGTTTTGATGCCAACTTTCTATATTTTTCAACTACAGCTCGATATCTGAAAATTGACTGAGATATGAGTGTTTATCCCGTTTCCTAACCTCAAAATAAAGGCTTTTCCTCTCATATTACTTACTACTTCACGAAATCAGTTGAAACTAAGCTTAAAAGATTCGTACTGAAGCGTACTTTCTATATTTTCCAACTACAGCTCAATATCTTGAAATTGACTGAGATATAAGTCGGAATGACCCTAACAAGGTCAAAAAAGAGTGTTCGCGCTCCACCGATACTTGCCAATTTCAGCTCAAAATATTGATTATTGACGGAGATATGAGGGAAAATAACTTTTCATGTTCATTTTTTGTAATATCTCACTCACTACTCGACAAATCGGATGAAATTTAGCTTAAAAGACTCGTTTTGATGCCAACATTCTATATTCTCAACTACAGCTCGATATCTTGAAAATTGACTGAGATATGATGTTTATCCCGTTTCCTAACCTCAAAATAAAGGCTTTCCTCTCATATCTTACTTACTACTTCACGAAATCAGTTGAAACTAAGCTTAAAAGACTCGTTTTAATGCCAACTTTCTATATTTTTCAACTACAGCTCGATATCTTGAAAATTGACTGAGATATGAGTGTTTATCCCGTTTTCCTAACCTCAAAATAAAGGCTTTCCTCTCATATCTTACTTACTACTTCACGAAAATCAGTTGAAACTAAGCTTAAAAGATTCGTACTGAAGCGTACTTTCTATATTTTCCAACTACAGCTCAATATCTGAAAATTGACTGAGATATAAGTCGGAATGACCCTTAAAAGGTCAAAAAAGTGTTCGCGCTCCACCGATACTTGCCAATTCAGCTCAAATATTGATTATTGACGGAGATATAAGGGAAAATAACTTTTCATGTTCATTTTTTGTAATATCTCACTCACTACTCTACGAAATAGGATGAAATTTAGCTTCAAAGTCTCGTTTTGATGCCAACTTTCTATTTTTCAACTACAGCTCGATATCTTGAAAATTGACTGAGATATGAGTGTTTATCCCGTTTCTACCTTAAAAAAAGGCTTAATCTTACTTACTGCTTCACGAAATCAGTTGAAACTAAGCTTCAAAGATTCGTACTGAAGCGTACTTTCTATATTTTCCAACAACAGCTCAATATCTTGAAATTGACTGAGATATAAGTCGGAATGACCCTTAACAAGGTCAAAAAGAGTGTTCGCGCTCCACCGATACTTGCCAATTTCAGCTCAAAATATTGATTATTGACGGAGATATGAGAAAAATAACTTTTCATGTTCATTTTTTGTAATATCTCACTCACTACTTGACGAAATCGGATGAAATTTAGCTTAAAAGACTCGTTTTGATGCCAACTTTCTATATTTTTCAACTACAGCTCGATATCTTGAAAATTGACTGAGATATGAGTGTTTATCCCGTTTCCTAACCTCAAAATAAAGGCTTTTCCTCTCATATCTTACTTACTACTTCACGAAATCAGTTGAAACTAAGCTTAAAAGATTCGTACTGAAGCGTACTTTCTATATTTTCCAACTACAGCTCAATATCTTGAAAATTGACTGAGATATAAGTCGGAATGACCCTTAACAAGGTCAAAAAAGAGTGTTCGCGCTCCACCGATACTTGCCAATTAGCTCAAAATATTGATTATTGACGGAGATATGAGGGAAAATAACTTTCATGTTCATTTTTTGTAATATCTCACTCACTACTCGACGAAATCGGATGAAATTTAGCTTAAAAGACTCGTTTTAATGCCAACTTTCTATATTTTTCAACTACAGCTCGATATCTTGAAAATTGACTGAGATATGAGTGTTTATCCCGTTTCCTAACCTCAAAATAAAGGCTTTTCTCTCATATCTTACTTACTACTTCACAAATCAGTTGAAACTAAGCTTAAAAATTCGTACTGAAGCGTACTTTCTATATTTTCCAACTACAGCTCAATATCTTGAAAATTGACTGAGATATAAGTCGGAATGACCCTTAACAAGGTCAAAAAAGAGTGTTCGCGCTCCAGCGATACTTGCCAATTTCAGCTCAAAATGTTGATTATTGACGGAGATGAGGGAAAATAACTTTTCATGTTCATTTTTTGTAATATCTCACTCACTACTCTACGAAATAGGATGAACTAAGCTTAAAAGATTCGTACTAAAGCGTACTTTCTATATTTTCCAACTACAGCTCAATATCTTGAAAATTGACTGAGATATAAGTCGGAATGACCCTTAAAAAGGTCAAAAAGAGTGTTCGCGCTCCACCGATACTTGCCAATTCAGCTCAAAATATTGATTATTGACGGAGATATAGGGAAAATACTTTTCATGTTCATTTTTTGTAATATCTCACTCACTACTCTACGAAATAGGATGAAATTTAGCTTCAAAGTCTCGTTTTATGCCAACTTTCTATTTTTTCAACTACAGCTCGATATCTTGAAAATTGACTGAGATATGAGTGTTTATCCCGTTTCCTTACCTTAAAATAAAGGCTTATCTTACTTACTGCTTCACGAAATCAGTTGAACTAAGCTTCAAAGATTCGTACTGAAGCGTACTTTCTATATTTTCCAACAACAGCTCAATATCTTGAAAGACTGAGATATAAGTCGGAATGACCCTTAACAAGGTCAAAAAAGATGTTCGCGCTTCAGCGATACTTGCCAATTTCAGCTCAAAATATGATTATTGACGAAGATATGAGGAAAAATAACTTTTCATGTTCATTTTTTGTAATATCTCACTCACTACTCGACGAAATCGGATGAAATTTAGCTTAAAAGACTCGTTTTGATGCCAACTTTCTATATTTTTCAACTACAGCTCGATATCTTGAAAATTGACTGAGATATGAGTGTTTATCCCGTTTCCTAACCTCAAAAAAGGCTTTTCCTCTCATATCTTACTACTACTTCACGAAATCAGTTGAAACTAAGCTTAAAAGATTCGTACTGAAGCGTACTTTCTATATTTTCCAACTACAGCTCAATATCTTGAAAATTGACTGAGATATAAGTCGGAATGACCCTTAACAAGGTCAAAAAAGAGTGTTCGCGCTCCACCGATACTTGCCAATTTCAGCTCAAAATATTGATTATTGACGGAGATTGAGGGAAAATAACTTTTCATGTTCATTTTTTGTAATATCTCACTCACTACTCGACGAAATCGGATGAAATTTAGCTTAAAAGACTCGTTTTGATGCCAACATTCTATATTTCAACTACAGCTCGATATCTTGAAAATTGACTGAGATATGAGTGTTTATCCCGTTTCCTAACCTCAAAATAAAGGCTTTTCCTCTCATATCTTACTTACTACTTCACGAAATCAGTTGAAACTAAGCTTAAAAGACTCGTTTAATGCCAACTTTCTATATTTTTCAACTACAGCTCGATATCTTGAAATTGACTGAGATATGAGTGTTTATCCCGTTTTTAACCTCAAATAAGGCTTTCCCTCTCATATCTTACTTACTACTTCACGAAATCAGTTGAAACTAAGCTTAAAAGATTCGTACTGAAGCGTACTTTCTATATTTTCCAACTACAGCTCAATATCTTGAAAATTGACTGAGATATAAGTCGGAATGACCCTTAAGGGGGAAAGGTACCTTAACCTACATTTATAAAAAATTTATTAAAATAAAGAGAATAAATTTTTTTTGGATTATACAGAGAAAACTCTGTTTTTTCCACTCTTTTTCCAACGTTTTTCACTCAGGAATATGAAAATTAAGGTCCCAGTCACCATAGAACCCTCCTCGATGAAGCAAGCCCCCTGTCCTGGGAGGTACCCCTGTGCCGTAGGATCCAGCTAGAACCGATGATTTAATCCTGATCATTGGGGTCTCATTTTGTTCATTAGATATGTGGTTACAAACGCAAGCACTTTTAGATTTTTTAATAGTTATACCTAATTTGCCAGCCACATATACACATTTATTCATTAATATCATATAATAAAATACAATTATGCTAGGGATATAGCCTAAAAAAAGTACAAATTTTGTCCAATACCTATGAAAGTGCTTGCGTTTGTAGCTATTTTTGTGTAGAACAACTCCTGAAAGTTTCAGCTCAATTGCTCAAACGGTTCACATAGAAAGTTACGGCAACAGAGCAATTTTGAGATGAAACGTAACTGCCCAAAAGTTGAAAAAAACAAAAATCACCAATACATGTCATAATGATACTCTCATGTCACTGAGGCTGCTTAAAACTTTTGGACAATAAAAAACAGTAATTCAATTTCAATTTTCAATATATTGGACCCATAAGGACAATGTTCAATTATCCCAGACAGCCACTCAAAGCCAAATGCGCCAATTTCATTACTACATTTTATAAGTTGTACTAAAATGTTAGTATACGCTATTATGGGTTTTATGTGGAAACTGGTAACTAAGTTGATTATGTACAAATCAACTTTTCACACAAATATGCACAATCTCATATAAGAACTTGAACCCAGTCCTCTACCATTCACTAACATTCATAAAACATTAATCACTGGATCTATAATTGGAAATAAAATCACTCAAAATTGATCAATTATCACTAATCTTGTTTATCACATGCAACAAACAATAATATATGATGCAGTCATGTACACATACATAAAGTACAGTGACATACATATACACTGATGTATATATGTCAATTTACATATGTACTGCTGTACTTTTTGAATTTGAAGTGTCAAAATGTCACATTTTCATAAAAAGCTATTGGAACTTCTTCATAGCTTTATTATGAAACACTATGTGGAGTTGGAAAGATATAATTGCACTCTACATATACTTTTTTCACCTTCAAAAAATGTAATTTTTAGCCATTGGAAAATCAAGATAGCAGACTGTTGTTGACATTTGATCCGGGCTCGCGCACGAAAGTGAGAGAGACAGTAGATATACCGAAATCACGTGCTGCGAGTGGTGCGTTACTGTACACCTACAGCCATGTACACAAACAAATTTCTGCTGGATGCATTATAACCTAAGAATAAAACGAGTAACAGATGGCGCTACCAACTTATGAAGGTCCAGAGATTCATGAAAGAACGGCAATGTTTTTTTTTTTGTCGTTTATTCATTTATGCTGTAATAATCATAAAAGTATCGGTACTGAATAGGCTGTACCACTCGATAAAATCAAAATTAAAAAATTCTGAATACGGTACTGGAAAGCTGAGAAAAAATCCTATTGGAAAAGTCAATAAGCAAAAAAAATTTTTTTTGAAATTTTAGGTACTTTTCCCCCCTTCACAAGGTCAAAAAGAGTGTTCGCGCTCCAGCGATACTTGCCAATTTCAGCTCAAAATATTGATTATTGACGGAGATATGAGGGAAAATAACTTTTCATGTTCATTTTTTGTAATATCTCACTCACTACTCGACGAAATCGGATGAAATTTAGCTTAAAAGTCTCGTTTTGATGCCAACTTTCATATTTTTTAACTACAGCTCAATATCTTGAAAATTGACTGAGATATGAGTGTTTATCCCGTTTCCTAACCTTAAAATAAAGGCTTGTCTTACTTACTGCTTCACGAAATCAGTTGAAACTAAGCTTAAAAGATTCGTACTGAAGCGTCCTTCTATATTTTCCAACTACAGCTCAATATCTTGAAAATTGACTGATATATGAGTCGGAATGACCCTTAACAAGGTCAAAAAAGTGTTCGCGCTCCAGCGATACTTGCCAATTTCAGCTCAAAATATTGATTATTGACGGAGATATGAGGGAAAATAACTTTTCATGTTCATTTTTGTAATATCTCACTCACTACTCGACGAAATCGGATGAAATTAGCTTAAAAGTCTCGTTTTGATGCAAACTTTCTATATTTTCCAACTACAGCTCAATATCTTGAAAATTGACTGAGATATAAGTCGGAATGACCCTTAAAAAGGTCAAAAAAGTGTTCGCGCCAGTGATACTTGCCAATTTCAGCTCAAAATTGATTATGACGGAGATATGGGGAAAATAACTTTTCATGTTCATTTTTTGTAATATCTCACTCACTACTCTACGAATAGGATGAAACTAAGCTTAAAAGATTCGTACTAAAGCGTACTTTCTATATTTTCCAACTACAGCTCAATATCTTGAAAATTGACTGAGAATAAGTCGGAATGACCCTTAAAAGGTCAAAAAAGTGTTCGCGCTCCAGTGATCTTGCCAATTTCAGCTCAAAATATTGATTATTGACGGAGATATGAGGGAAAATAACTTTTCATGTTCATTTTGTAATATCTCACTCACTACTCTACGAAATAGAATGAAATTTAGCTTAAAAGACTCGTTTTGATGCCAACTTTCTATATTTTTCAACTACAGCTCAATATCTTGAAAATTGACTGAGATATGAGTGTTTATCCCGTTTCCTAACCTTAAAATAAAGGCTTATCTACTTACTGCTTCACGAAATCAGTTGAAACTAAGCTTCAAAGATTCGTACTGAAGCGTACTTTCTATATTTTCCAACAACAGCTCAATATCTTGAAAATTGACTGAGATATAAGTCGGAATGACCCTTAACAAGGTCAAAAAAGAGTGTTCGCGCTCCAGCGATACTTGCCAATTTTAGCTCAAAATATTGATTATTGACGGAGATGAGGGAAAAAACTTTTCATGTTCTTTTTTTGTAATATCGCACTCACTTCTCGACGAAATCGGATGAAATTTAGCTTAAAAGACTCGTTTTGATGCCAACTTTCTATTTTTCAACTAAGCTCAATATCTTGAAAATTGACTGATATATGAGTCGGAATGACCCTTAACAAGGTCAAAAATAGTGTTCGCGCTCCAGCGATACTTGCCAATTTCAGCTCAAAATATTGATTATTGACGGAGATATGAGGGAAAATAACTTTTCATGTTCATTTTTTGTAATATCTCACTCACTTCTCGACGAAATCGGATGAAATTTAGCTTAAAAGACTCGTTTATGCCAACTTTCTATATTTTCCAACTACAGCTCAATATCTTGAAAATTGACTGAGATATAAGTCGGAATGACCCTTAACAAGGTCAAAAAGAGTGTTCGCGCTCCAGTGATACTTGCCAATTTCAGCTCAAAATATTGATTATTCACGGAGATATGAGGGAAAATAACTTTTCATGTTCATTTTTTTGTAATATCTCACTCACTACTCTACGAAATAGGATGAAACTAAGCTTAAAAGATTCGTACTAAAGCGTACTTTCTATATTTTCCAACTACAGCTCAATATCTTGAAAATTGACTGAGATATAAGTCGGAATGACCCTTAAAAGGTCAAAAAGAGTGTTCGCGCTCCAGTGATACTTGCCAATTTCAGCTCAAAATATTGATTATTGACGGAGATATGAGGGAAAATAACTTTTCATGTTCATTTTTTGTAATATCTCACTCACTACTCTACGAAATAGAATGAAATTTAGCTTAAAGACTCGTTTTGATGCCAACTTTCTATATTTTTCAACTACAGCTCAATATCTTGAAAATTGACTGAGATATGAGTGTTTATCCCGTTTCCTAACCTTAAAATAAAGGCTTATCTTACTTACTGCTTCACGAAATCAGTTGAAACTAAGCTTCAAAGATTCGTACTGAAGCGTACTTTCTATATTTTCCAACAACAGCTCAATATCTTGAAAATTGACTGAGATATAAGTCGGAATGACCCTTAACAAGGTCAAAAAGAGTGTTCGCGCTCCAGCGATACTTGCCAATTTTAGCTCAAAATATTGATTATTGACGGAGATATGAGGGAAAATAACTTTTCATGTTCTTTTTTTGTAATATCTCACTCACTTCTCGACGAAATCGGATGAAATTTAGCTTAAAAGACTCGTTTTGATGCCAACTTTCTATATTTTTCAACTACAGCTCAATATCTTGAAAATTGACTGATATATGAGTCGGAATGACCCTTAACAAGGTCAAAAAATAGTGTTCGCGCTCCAGCGATACTTGCCAATTTCAGCTCAAAATATTGATTATTGACGGAGATATGAGGGAAAATAACTTTTCATGTTCATTTTTTGTAATATCTCACTCACTTCTCGACGAAATCGGATGAAATTTAGCTTAAAAGACTCGTTTTGATGCCAACTTTCTATATTTTCCAACTACAGCTCAATATCTTGAAAATTGACTGAGATATAAGTCGGAATGACCCTTAACAAGGTCAAAAAAGAGTGTTCGCGCTCCAGCGATACTTGCCAATTTCAGCTCAAAATATTGATTATTGACGGAGATATGAGGGAAAATAACTTTTCATGTTCATTTTTTGTAATATCTCACTCACTACTCTACAAATAGGATGAAACTAAGCTTAAAAGATTCGTACTAAAGCGTACTTTCTATATTTTCCAACTACAGCTCAATATCTTGAAAATTGACTGAGATATAAGTCGGAATGACCCTTAAGAAGGTCAAAAATGAGTGTTCGCGCTCCATTGATACTTGCCAATTTCAGCTCAAAATATTGATTATTGACGGAGATATGAGGAAAAATAACTTTTCATGTTCATTTTTTGTAATATCTCACTCACTACTCGACGAAATCGGATGAAATTTAGCTTAAAAGTCTCGTTTTGATGCAAACTTTCTATATTTTTCAACTACAGCTCAATATCTTGAAAAATGACTGAGATATGAGTGTTTATCCCGTTTCCCAACCTCAAAAAGAAAGGCTTGTCTTACTTACTGCTTCACGAAATCAGTTGAAACTAAGCTTAAAAGATTCGTACTGAAGCGTACTTTCTATATTTTCCAACTACAGCTCAATATCTTGAAAATTGACTGAGATATAAGTCGGAATGACCCTTAACAAGGTCAAAAAAGAGTGTTCGCGCTCCAGCGATACTTGCCAATTTTAGCTCAAAATATTGATTATTGACGGAGATATGAGGGAAAATAACTTTTCATGTTCTTTTTTTGTAATATCTCACTCACTTCTCGACGAAATCGGATGAAATTTAGCTTAAAAGATTCGTACTGAAGCGTACTTTCTATATTTTTCAACTACAGCTCAATGTATTGAAAATTGACTGATATATGAGTCGGAATGACCCTTAACAAGGTCAAAAAAGAGTGTTCGCGCTCCAGCGATACTTGCCAATTTCAGCTCAAAATATTGATTATTGACGGAGATATGAGGGAAAATAACTTTTCATGTTCATTTTTTGTAATATCTCACTCTCTCTCGACGAAATCGGATGAAACTAGCTTAAAAGATCGTTTGATGCCAACTTTCTATATTTTCAACTACAGCTCAATATCTTGAAAATTGACTGATATATGAGTCGGAATGACCCTTAACAAGGTCAAAAAAGAGTGTTCGCGCTCCAGCGATACTTGCCAATTTCAGCTCAAAATATTGATTATTGACGGAGATATGAGGGAAAATAACTTTTCATGTTCATTTTTTGTAATATCTCACTCACTACTCTACGAAATAGGATGAAACTAAGCTTAAAAGATTCGTACTAAAGCGTACTTTCTATATTTCCAACTACAGCTCAAGATCTTGAAAATTGACTGAGATATAAGTCGGAATGACCCTTAAGAAGGTCAAAAAAGAGTGTTCGCGCTCCATTGATACTTGCCAATTTCAGCTCAAAATATTGATTATTCACGGAGATATGAGGGAAAATAACTTTTCATGTTCATTTTTTGTAATATCTCACTCACTACTCTACGAAATAGGATGAAACTAAGCTTAAAAGATTCGTACTAAAGCGTACTTTCTATATTTCCCAACTACAGCTCAATATCTTGAAAATTGACTGAGATATAAGTCGGAATGACCCTTAACAAGGTCAAAAAAGAGTGTTCGCGCTCCAGCGATACTTGCCAATTTCAGCTGAAAATGATTATTGACGGAGATATGAGGGAAAATAACTTTTCATGTTCTTTTTTTGTAATATCTCACTCACTTCTCGACGAAATCGGATGAAATTTAGCTTAAAAGACTCTTTTTGATGCCAGCTTTCTATATTTTCCAACTACAGCTCAATATCTTGAAAATTGACTGAGATATAAGTCGGAATGACCCTTAACAAGGTCAAAAAAGAGTGTTCGCGCTCCAGCGATACTTGCCAATTTTAGCTCAAAATATTGATTATTGACGGAGATATGAGGGAAAATAACTTTTCATGTTCTTTTTTTGTAATATCTCACTCACTTCTCGACGAAATCGGATGAAATTTAGCTTAAAAGACTCGTTTTGATGCCAACTTTCTATATTTTTCAACTACAGCTCGATATCTTGAAAATTGACTGAGATATGAGTGTTTATCCCGTTTCCTAACCTCAAAATAAAGGCTTTTCCTCTCATATCTTACTAGTTCACGAAATCAGTTGAAACTAAGCTTAAAAGATTCGTTCTAAAGCGTACTTTCTATATTTTCCAACTACAGCTCAATATCTACAAAATTGACTGAGATATAAGTCGGAATGACCCTTAACAAGGTCAAAAAAGAGTGTTCGCGCTCCACCGATACTTGCCAATTTCAGCTCAAAATATTGATTATTGACGGAGATATGAGGGAAAATAACTTTTCATGTTCATTTTTTGTAATATCTCACTCACTACTCGACGAAATCGGATGAAATTTAGCTTAAAGTCTCGTTTTGATGCCAACTTTCTATATTTTCTAACTACAGCTCAATATCTTGAAAATTGACTGAGATATGAGTGTTTATCCCGTTTCCTAACCTTAAAATAAAGGCTTGTCTTACTTACTGCTTCACGAAATCAGTTGAAACTAAGCTTAAAAGATTCGTACTGAAGCGTCCTTTCTATATTTTCCAACTACACAGCTCAATATCTTGAAAATTGACTGATATGAGTCGGAATGACCCTTAAAAAGGTCAAAAAAGAGTGTTCGCGCTCCAGTGATACTTGCCGATTTCAGCTCAAAATATTGATTATAGACGGAGATATGAGGGAAAATAACTTTTCATGTTCATTTTTTGTAATATCTCACTCACTACTCTACGAAATAGGATGAAATTTAGCTTAAAAGTCTCGTTTTGATGCCAACTTTCTATATTTTTCAACTACAGCTCAATATCTTGAAAATTGACTGAGATATGAGTGTTTATCCCGTTTCCTAACCTTAAAATAAAGGCTCATCTTACTTACTGCTTCACGAAATCAGTTGAAACTAAGCTTCAAAGATTCGTACTGAAGCGTACTTTCTATATTTTCCAACAACAGCTCAATATCTTGAAAATTGACTGAGATATGAGTCGGAATGACCCTTAACAAGGTCAAAAAGAGTGTTCGCGCTCCAGCGATACTTGCCAATTTTGCTCAAAATATTGATCATTGACGGAGATATGGGGAAAATAACTTATCATGTTCTTTTTTTGTAATATCTCACTCACTTCTCGACGAAATCGGATGAAATTTAGCTTAAAAGACTCGTTTTGATGCCAACTTTCATATTTTCAACTACAGCTCAATATCTTGAAAATTGACTGATATATGAGTCGTAATGACCCTTAACAAGGTCAAAAAAGAGTGTTCGCGCTCCAGCGATACTTGCCAATTTCAGCTCAAAATATTGATTATTGACGGAGATATGAGGGAAAATAACTTTTCATGTTCATTTTTCGTAATATCTCACTCACTACTCGACGAAATCGGATGAAATTTAGCTTAAAGACTCGTTTTAATGCCAACTTTCTATATTTTTCAACTACAGCTCGATATCTTGAAAATTGACTGAGATATGAGTGTTTATCCCGTTTCCTAACCTCAAAATAAAGGCTTTTCTCTCATATCTTACTTACTACTTCACAAAATCAGTTGAAACTAAGCTTAAAAGATTCGTACTGAAGCGTACTTTGTATATTTTCCAACTACAGCTCAATATCTTGAAAATTGACTGAGATATAAGTCGGAATGACCCTTAACAATGTCAAAAAAGAGTGTTCGCGCTCCAGCGATACTGGCCAATTTCAGCTCAAAATGTTGATTATTGACGGAGATATGAGGGAAAATAACTTTTCATGTTCATTTTTGTAATATCTCACTTACTACTTCACAAAATCAGTTGAAACTAAGCTTAAAAGATTCGTACTGAAGCGTACTTTGTATATTTTCCAACTACAGCTCAATATCTTGAAATTGACTGAGATATAAGTCGGAATGACCCTTAACAATGTCAAAAAGAGTGTTCGCGCTCCAGTGATACTTGCCAATTTCAGCTCAAAATATTGATTATGACGGAGATATAAGGGAAAATACCTTTTCATGTTCATTTTTTGTAATATCTCACTCACTACTCTACGAAATAGGATGAAATTTAGCTTCAAAGTCTCGTTTTGATGCCAACTTTCTATTTTTTTCAACTACAGCTCGATATCTTGAAAATTGACTGAGATATGAGTGTTTATCCCGTTTCCTTACCTTAAAATAAAGGCTCATCTTACTTACTGCTTCACGAAATCAGTTGAAACTAAGCTTCAAAGATTCGTACTGAAGCGTACTTTCTATATTTTCCAACAACAGCTCAATATCTTGAAAATTGACTGAGATATGAGTCGGAATGACCCTTAACAAGGTCAAAAAAGAGTGTTCGCGCTCCAGCGATACTTGCCAATTTCAGCTCAAAATATTGATTATTTACGGAGATATGAGGGAAAATAACTTTTCATGTTCATTTTTGTAATATCTCACTCACTTCTCGACGAAATCGGATGAAATTTAGCTTAAAAGACTCTTTTTGATGCCAGCTTTCTATATTTTCCAACTACAGCTCAATATCTTGAAAATTGACTGAGATATAAGTCGGAATGACCCTTAACAAGGTCAAAAAAGAGTGTTCGCGCTCCAGCGATACTTGCCAATTTTAGCTCAAATATTGATTATTGACGGAGATATGAGGGAAAATAACTTTTCATGTTCTTTTTTTGTAATATCTCACTCACTTCTCGACGAAATCGGATGAAATTTAGCTTAAAAGACTCGTTTTGATGCCAACTTTCTATATTTTCAACTGCAGCTCAATATCTTAAAAATTGACTGATATATGAGTCGGAATGACCCTTAACAAGGTCAAAAAAGAGTGTTCGCGCTCCGCGATACTTGCCAATTTCAGCTCAAAATATTGATTATTGACGGAGATATGAGGGAAAATAACTTTTCATGTTCATTTTTTGTAATATCTCACTCACTACTCGACGAAATCGGATGAAATTTAGCTTAAAAGTCTCGTTTTGATGCCAACTTTCTATATTTTTTAACTACAGCTCAATATCTTGAAAATTGACTGAGATATGAGTGTTTATCCCGTTTCCTAACCTTAAAATAAAGGCTTGTCTTACTTACTGCTTCACGAAATCAGTTGAAACTAAGCTTAAAGATTCGTACTGAAGCGTCCTTTCTATATTTTCCAACTACAGCTCAATATCTTGAAAATTGACTGATATATGAGTCGGAATGGCCCTTAACAAGGTCAAAAAAGAGTGTTCGCGCTCCAGCGATACTTGCCAATTTCAGCTCAAAATATTGATTATTGACGGAGATATGAGGGAAAATAACTTTTCATGTTCATTTTTTTAATATCTTACTCACTACTACGAAATAGGATGAAACTAGGCTTAAAAGATTCGTACTGAAGCGTACTTTCTATATTTTCCAACTACAGCTCAATATCTTGAAAATTGACTGAGATATAAGTCGGAATGACCCTTAAAAAGGTCAAAAAAGAGTGTTCGCGCTCCAGTGATACTTGCCAATTTCAGCTCAAAATATTGATTATTGACGGAGATATGAGGGAAAATAACTTTTCATGTTCATTTTTTGTAATATCTCACTCACTACTCTACGAAATAGGATGAAATTTAGCTTAAAAGACTCGTTTTGATGCCAACTTTCTATATTTCAACTACAGCTCAATACTTGAAAATTGACTGAGATATGAGTGTTTATCCCGTTTCCTAACCTTAAAATAAAGGCTTATCTTACTTACTGCTTCACGAAATCAGTTGAAACTAAGCTTAAAAGATTCGTACTGAAGCGTCCTTTCTATATTTTCCAACTACAGCTCAATATCTTGAAAATTGACTGATATATGAGTCGGAATGACCCTTAACAAGGTCAAAAAAGAGTGTTCGCGCTCCCAGCGATACTTGCCAATTTCAGCTCAAATATTGATTATTGACGGAGATAGGAGGAAAATAACTTTCATGTTCATTTTTTGTAATATCTTACTCACTACTCTACGAAATAGGATGAAACTAAGCTTAAAAGATTCGTACTGAAGCGTACTTTCTATATTTTCCAACAACAGCTCAATATCTTGAAAATTGACTGAGATATAAGTCGGAATGACCCTTAACAAGGTCAAAAAAGAGTGTTCGCGCTCCAGCGATACTTGCCAATTTTAGCTCAAAATATTGATTATTGACGGAGATATGAGGGAAAATACTTTTCATGTTCTTTTTTGTAATATCTCACTCACTTCTCGACGAAATCGGATGAAATTTAGCTTAAAAGACTCGTTTTGATGCCAACTTTCTATATTTTTCAACTACAGCTCAATACTTGAAAATTGACTGATATATGAGTCGGAATGACCCTTAACAAGGTCAAAAAAGAGTGTTCGCGCTCCAGCGATACTTGCCAATTTCAGCTGAAAATATTGATTATTGACGGAGATGAGGGAAAATAACTTTTCATGTTCATTTTTTGTAATATCTCACTCACTTCTCGACGAAATCGGATGAAATTTAGCTTAAAAGACTCTTTTTGATGCCAGCTTTCTATATTTTCCAACTACAGCTCAATATCTTGAAAATTGACTGAGATATAAGTCGGAATGACCCTTAACAAGGTCAAAAAAGAGTGTTCGCGCTCCAGCGATACTTGCCAATTTTAGCTCAAAATATTGATTATTGACGGAGATATGAGGGAAAATAAGTTTTCATGTTCATTTTTTGTAATATCTCACTCACTTCTCGACGAAATCGGATGAAATTTAGCTTAAAAGACTCGTTTTGATGCCAACTTCTATATTTTTCAACTACAGCTGAATATCTTGAAAATTGACTGATATATAAGTCGGAATGACCCTTAACAAGGTCAAAAAAGAGTGTTCGCGCTCCAGCGATACTTGCCAATTTTGCTCAAAATATTGATATTGACGGAGATATGAGGGAAAATACTTTTCATGTTCTTTTTTTGTAATATCTCACTCACTCTCGACGAAATCGGATGAAATTTAGCTTAAAAGACTCGTTTTGATGCCAACTTTCTATATTTTTCAACTGCAGCTCAATATTTAAAATTGACTGATATAGTCGGAATGACCCTTAACAAGGTCAAAAAAGAGTGTTCGCGCTCCAGCGATACTTGCCAATTTCAGCTTAAAATATTGATTATTGACGGAGATATGAGGGAAAATAAGTTTCATGTTCTTTTTGTAATATCTCACTCACTTCTCGCGACGAAATCGGATGAAATTTAGCTTAAAAGACTCTTTTGATGCCAACTTTCTATATTTTCCAACTACAGCTCAATATCTTGAAATTGACTGAGATATAAGTCGGAATGACCCTTAACAAGGTCAAAAAAGAGTGTTCGCGCTCCAGCGATACTTGCCAATTTCAGCTCAAAATATTGATTATTGACGGGATTGAGGGAAAATAACTTTTCATGTTCATTTTTTGTAATATCTCACTCCTACTCTACAATAGGATGAAACTAAGCTTAAAAGATTCGTACTAAAGCGTACTTCTATATTTTCCAACTACAGCTCAATATTGAAAATTGACTGAGATATAAGTCGGAATGACCCTAAGAAGGTCAAAAAAGAGTGTTCGCGCTCCATTGATACTTGCCAATTTCAGCTCAAAATATTGATTATTGACGAAGATGAGGAAAAATAACTTTTCATGTTCATTTTTTGTAATATCTCACTCACTACTCGACGAAATCGGATGAAATTTAGCTTAAAAGTCTCGTTTTGATGCAAACTTTCTATATTTTTCAACTACAGCTCAATATCTTGAAAATGACTGAGATATGAGTGTTTATCCCGTTTCCCATCCTCAAAAAGAAAGGCTTATCTTACTTACGGCTTCACGAAATCATTTGAAACTAAGCTTAAAAGATTCGTACTGAAGCGTACTTTCTATATTTTCCAACTACAGCTCAATATCTTGAAAATTGACTGATATATGAGTCGGAATGACCCTTAACAAGGTCAAAAAAGAGTGTTCGCGCTCCAGCGATACTTGCCAATTTCAGCTCAAAATATTGATTATTGACGGAGATATGAGGGAAAATAACTTTTCATGTTCATTTTTTGTAATATCTACTCACTACTCTACGAAATAGGATGAAAGTAAGCAAAAGATTCGTATGAAGCGTACTGTCTATATTTCTAACTACAGCTCAATATCTTGAAAATTGACTGATATATGAGTCGGAATGACCCTTAACAAGGTCAAAAAAGAGTGTTCGCGCTCCAGCGATACTTGCCAATTTCAGCTCAAATATTGATTATTGACGGAGATATGAGGGAAATAACTTTTCATGTTCATTTTTTGTAATATCTCACTCACTACTCTACGAATAGGATGATGAAACTAAGCTTAAAAGATTCGTACTAAAGCGTACTTTCTATATTTTCCAACTACAGCTCAATATCTTGAAAATTGACTGAGATATAAGTCGGAATGACCCTTAAGAAGGTCAAAAAAGAGTGTTCGCCTCCATTGATACTTGCCAATTTCAGCTCAAATATTGATTATTGACGGAGATATGAGGAAAATAACTTTTCATGTTCATTTTTTGTAATATCTCACTCACTACTCGACGAAATCGGAGGAAATTTAGCTTAAAAGTCTCGTTTTGATGCCAACTTTCTATATTTTTCAACTACAGCTCAATATCTTGAAAATTGACTGAGATATGAGTGTTTATCCCGTTTCCTAACCTTAAAATAAAGGCTTGTCTTACTTACTGCTTCACGAAATCAGTTGAAACTAAGCTTAAAAGATTCGTACTGAAGCGTACTTTCTATATTTTCCAACTACAGCTCAATATCTTGAAAATTGACTGATATGAGTCGGAATGACCCTTAACAAGGTCAAAAAAGAGTGTTCGCGCTCCAGCGATACTTGCCATTTCAGCTCAAAATATTGATTATTGACGGAGATATGAGGGAAAATAACTTTTCATGTTCATTTTTTGTAATATCTTAATCACTACTCTACGAATAATGAAAAGCTTAAAAGATTCGTACTGAAGCGTACTGTCTATATTTCAACTACAGCTCAATATCTTGAAAATTGACTGATATGAGTCGGAATGACCCTTAACAAGGTCAAAAAAGAGTGTTCGCGCTCCAGCGATACTTGCCAATTTCAGCTCAAAATATTGATTATTGACGGAGATATGAGGGAAAATAACTTTTCATGTTCATTTTTTGTATATCTCACTCACTACTCTACGAATAGGATGAAACTAAGCTTAAAAGATTCGTACTAAAGCGTACTTTCTATTTTTCAACTACAGCTCAATATCTTGAAAATTGACTGAGATATAAGTCGGAATGACCCTTAAGAGGTCAAAAAGAGTGTTCGCGCTCCATTGATACTTGCCAATTTCAGCTCAAAATATTGATTATTGACGGAGATATGAGGAAAAATAACTTTTCATGTTCATTTTTTGTAATATCTCACTCACTACTCGACGAAATCGGAGGAAATTTAGCTTAAAAGTCTCGTTTTGATGCCAACTTTCTATATTTTTCAACTACAGCTCAATATCTTGAAAATTGACTGAGATATGAGTGTTTATCCGTTTCCTAACCTTAAAATAAAGGCTTGTCTTACTTACTGCTTCACGAAATCAGTTGAAACTAAGCTTAAAAGATTCGTACTGAAGCGTACTTTCTATATTTTCCAACTACAGCTCAATATCTTGAAAATTGACTGATTATGAGTCGGAATGACCCTTAACAAGGTCAAAAAAGAGTGTTCGCGCTCCAGCGATACTTGCCAATTTCAGCTCAAATATTGATTATTGACGGAGATATGAGGGAAAATAACTTTTCATGTTCATTTTTTGTAATTCTCACTCACCTCTACGAAATAGGATGAAACTAAGCTTAAAAGATTCGTACTAAAGCGTACTTTCTATTTTTCCAACTACAGCTCAATCTTGAAAATTGACTGAGATATAAGTCGGAATGACCCTTAAGAAGGTCAAAAAAGAGTGTTCGCGCTCCATTGATACTTGCCAATTTCAGCTCAAAAATATTGATTATTGACGGAGATATGAGGAAAATAACTTTTCATGTTCATTTTTGTAATATCTCACTCACTACTCGACGAAATCGGATGAAATTTAGCTTAAAAGTCTCGTTTTGATGCAAACTTTCTATATTTTTCAACTACAGCTCAATATCTTGAAAATTGACTGAGATATGAGTGTTTATCCCGTTTCCCAACCTCAAAAAGAAAGGCTTATCTTACTTACTGCTTCACGAAATCATTTGAAACTAAGCTTAAAAGATTCGTACTGAAGCGTACTTTCTATATTTTCCAACTACAGCTCAATATCTTGAAAATTGACTGATATATGAGTCGGAATGACCCTTAACAAGGTCAAAAAAGAGTGTTCGCGCTCTAGCGATACTTGCCAATTTCAGCTCAAAATATTGATTATTGACGGAGATATGAGGGAAAATAACTTTTCATGTTCATTTTTTGTAATATCTTACTCACTACTCTACGAAATAGGATGAAACTAAGCTTAAAAGATTCGTACTGAAGCGTACTGTCTATATTTTCTAACTACAGCTCAATATCTTGAAAATTGACTGAGATATAAGTCGGAATTACCCTTAAAAAGGTCAAAAAAGAGTGTTCGCGCTCCAGTGATACTTGCCAATTTCAGCTCAAAATATTGATTATTGACGGAGATATGAGGGAAAATAACTTTTCATGTTCATTTTTTGTAATATCTCACTCACTACTCTACGAAATAGGATGAAACTAAGCTTAAAAGATTCGTACTAAAGCGTACTTTCTATATTTTCCAACTACAGCTCAATATCTTGAAAATTGACTGAGATATGAGTCGGAATGACCCTTAAAAAGGTCAAAAAAGAGTGTTCGCGCTCCAGCGATACTTGCCAATTTAGCTCAAAATATTGATTATTGACGGAGATGAGGGAAAATAACTTTTCATGTTCATTTTTTGTAATATCTCACTCACTACTCGACGAAATGGGATGAAATTCAGCTTAAAAGACTCGTTTTGATGCCAACTTTCTATATTTTTCAACTACAGCTCAATATCTCGAAAATTGACTGATATATGAGTCGGAATGACCCTTAACAAGGTCAAAAAAGAGTGTTCGCGCTCCAGCGATACTTGCCAATTTCAGCTCAAAATATGATTATTGACGAGAGATATGAGGGAAAATAACTTTTCATGTTCATTTTTTGTAATATCTCACTCACTACTCGACGAAATCGGATGAAACTAAGCTTAAATGATTCGTACTAAAGCGTACTTTCTATGTTTTCCAACTACAGCTCAATATCTTGAAAATTGACTGAGATATGAGTGTTTATCCCGTTTCCTAACCTTAAAATAAAGGCTTGTCTTACTTACTGCTTCACGAAATCAGTTGAAACTAAGCTTAAAAGATTCGTACTGAAGCGTACTTTCGATATTTTCCAACTACAGCTCAATATCTTGAAAATTGACTGAGATATGAGTCGGAATGACCCTTAACAAGGTCAAAAAAGAGTGTTCGCGCTCCACCGATACTTGCCAATTTCAGCTCAAAAATATTGATAATTGACGGGATATGAGGGAAAATAACTTTTCATGATCATTTTTTGTAATATCTTACTCACTACTCTACGAAATAGGATGAAACTAAGCTTAAAAGATTCGTACTAAAGCGTACTTTCTATATTTTCCAACTACAGCTCAATATCTTGAAAATTGACTGAGATATGAGTCGGAATGACCCTTAACAAGGTCAAAAAAGAGTGTTCGCGCTCCACCGATACTTGCCAATTTCAGCTCAAAATATTGATTATTGACGGAGATATAAGGGAAAATAACTTTTCATGTTCATTTTTTGTAATATCTTACTCACTACTCTACGAAATAGGATGAAACTAAGCTTAAAAGATTCGTACTAAAGCGTACTTTCTATATTTTCCAACTACAGCTCAATATCTTGAAAATTGACTGAGATATGAGTCGGAATGACCCTTAACAAGGTCAAAAAAGAGTGTTCGCGCTCCACCGATACTTGCCAATTTCAGCTCAAAATATTGATAATTGACGGAGATATGAGGGAAAATAACTTTTCATGATCATTTTTTGTAATATCTCACTCACTACTCGACAAAATGGGATGAAACTAAGCTTAAAAGATTCGTACTAAAGCGTACTTTCTATATTTTCCAACTACAGCTCAATATCTTGAAAATTGACTGAGATATAAGTCGATATGACCCTTAAAAAGGTCAAAAAGAGTGTTCGCGCTCCAGCGATACTTGCCAATTTCAGCTCAAAATATTGATATTGACGGAGATATGAGGGAAAAACTTTTCATGTTCATTTTTTGTAATATCTCACTCACTACTCGACGAAATCGGATGAAATTTAGCTTAAAAGACTCGTTTTGATGCCAACTTTCTATATTTTTCAACTACAGCTCGATATCTTGAAATTGACTGAGATATCAGTGTTTATCCGTTTCCTAACCTCAAATAAAGGCTTGTCCTCTCATATCTTACTTACTACTTCACGAAATCAGTTGAATCTAAGCTTAAAAGATTCGTACTGAAGCGTACTTTCTATATTTTCCAACTACAGCTCAATATCTTGAAAATTGACTGAGATATAAGTCGGAATGACCCTTAACAAGGTCAAAAAAGAGTGTTCGCGCTCCACCGATACTTGCCAATTTCAGCTCAAAATATTGATTATTGACGGAGATATGAGGGAAAATAATTTTCATGTTCATTTTTTGTAATATCTCACTCACTACTCGACGAAATCGGATGAAATTTAGCTTAAAAGACTCGTTTTGATGCCAACTTTCTATATTTTTCCACTACAGCTCGATATCTTGAAAATTGACCGAGATATGAGTGTTTATCCCGTTTCCTTACCTCAAAATAAAGGCTTTTCCTCTCATATCTTACTTACTACTTCACGAAATCAGTTGAAACTAAGCTTAAAAGATTCGTACTGAAGCGTACTTTCTATATTTTCCAACTACAGCTCAATATCTGGAAAATTGACTGAGATATAAGTCGGAATGACCCGTAACAAGGTCAAAAAAGAGTGTTCGCGCTCCACCGATACTTGCCAATTTCAGCTCAAAATATTGATTATTGACGGAGATATGAGGGAAAATAACTTTTCATGTTCATTTTTTGTAATATCTCACTCACTACTCGACGAAATCGGATGAAATTTAGCTTAAAAGACTCGTTTTGATGCCAACTTTCTATTTTTTCAACTACAGCTCGATATCTTGAAAATTGACTGAGATATGAGTGTTTATCCCGTTTCCTTACCTCAAAATAAAGGCTTTTCCTCTCATATCTTACTTACTACTTCACGAAATCAGTTGAAACTAAGCTTAAAAGACTCGTTTTGATGCCAACTTTCTATATTTTTCAACTACAGCTCAATATCTTGAAAATTGACTGAGATATGAGTGTTTATCCCGTTTCCCAACCTCAAAATAAAGGCTTATCTAACTTACTACTTCACAAAATCAGTTAAAACTAAGCTTAAAAGATTCGCACTGAAGCGTACTTTCTATATTTTCCAACTACAGCTCAATATCTTGAAAATTGACTGGATATAAGTCGGATGACCCTTAACAAGGTCAAAAAAGAGTGTTCGCGCTCCACGATACTTGCCAATTTCAGCTCAAAATATTGATAATTGACGGAGATATGAGGGAAAATAACTTTTCATGATCTTTTTTTGTAATATCTCACTCACTACTCGACGACGAAATGGGATGAAACTAAGCTTAAAAGATTCGTACTAAAGCGTACTTTCTATATTTTCCAACTACAGCTCAATATCTTGAAAATTGACTGAGATATAAGTCGATATGACCCTTAAAAAGGTCAAAAAAGAGTGTTCGCGCTCCAGCGATACTTGCCAATTTCAGCTCAAAATATGATTATTGACGGAGATTTGAGGGAAAATAACTTTTCATGTTCATTTTTTGTAATATCTCACTCACTACTCGACGAAATCGGATGAAATTTAGCTTAAAAGACTCGTTTTGATGCCAACTTTCTATATTTTTCAACTACAGCTCGATATCTTGAAAATTGACAGAGATATCAGTGTTTATCCCGTTTCCTAACCTCAAAATAAAGGCTTTTCCTCTCATATCTTACTTACTACTTCACGAAATCAGTTGAATCTAAGCTTAAAGATTCGTACTGAAGCGTACTTTCTATATTTCCAACTACAGCTCAATATCTTGAAAATTGACTGAGATATAAGTCGGAATGACCTTTAACAAGGTCAAAAAAGAGTGTTCGCGCTCCACCGATACTTGCCAATTTCAGCTCAAAATATTGATTATTGACGGAGATATGAGAAAAATAACTTTTCATGTTCATTTTTTGTAATATCTCACTCACTACTCGACGAAATCGGATGAAATTTAGCTTAAAAGACTCGTTTTGATGCCAACTTTCTATATTTTCCAACTACAGCTCATATCTTGAAAATTGACTGAGATATAAGTCGGAATGACCCTTAACAAGGTCAAAAAAGAGTGTTCGCGCTCCACCGATACTTGCCAATTTCAGCTCAAAATATTGATTATTGACGGAGATGAGGGAAAATAACTTTTCATGTTCATTTTTTGTAATATCTCACTCACTACTCGACGAAATCGGATGAAATTTAGCTTAAAAGACTCGTTTTGATGCCAACTTTCTATATTTTTCAACTACAGCTCGATATCTTGAAAATTGACTGAGATATGAGTGTTTATCCCGTTTCCTAACCTCAAAATAAAGGCTTTTCCTCTCATATCTTACTTACTACTCTACGAAATAGGATGAAACTAAGCTTAAAAGATTCGTACTAAAGCGTACTTTCTATATTTTCCAACTACAGCTCAATATCTTGAAAATTGACTGAGATATAAGTCGGAATGACCCTTAACAAGGTCAAAAAAGAGTGTTCGCGCTCCACTGATACTTGCCTACTGATACTAGACGATATCGGATGAAATTTAGCCTTAAAGACTCGTTTTGATGCCAACTTTCTAGTTTTTTCAACTACAGCTCGATATCTTGAAAATTGACTGAGATATGAGTCGGAATGACCCTTAACAAGGTCAAAAAAGAGTGTTCGCGCTCCAGCGATACTTGCCAATTTCAGCTCAAAATATTGATTATTGACGGAGATATGAGGAAAAATAACTTTTCATGTTCATTTTTTGTAATATCTCACTCACTACTACGAAATAGGATGAAATTTAGCTTAAAAGCCTCGTTTTGATGCAAACTTTCTATATTTTTCAACTACAGCTCAATATCTTGAAAATTGACTGATATGAGTCGGAATGACCCTTAACAAGGTCAAAAAAGAGTGTTCGCGCTCCACGATACTTGCCAATTTCAGCTCAAAATATTGATTATTGACGGAGATATGAGGGAAAATAACTTTTCATGTTCATTTTTTGTAATATCTCACTCACTACTCGACGAAATCGGATGAAATTTAGCTTAAAGACTCGTTTTGATGCACTTTCTATTTTTCAACTACAGCTCAATATCTTGAAAATTGACTGAGATATGAGTGTTTATCCCGTTTCCTAACCTCAAAATAAAGGCTTTTCTTACTTACTACTTCACGAAATCAGTTGAAACTAAGCTTAAAAGATTCGTACTGAAGCGTACTTTCTATATTTTCCAACTACAGCTCAATATCTTGAAAATTGACTGATATAAGTCGGAATGACCCTTAACAAGGTCAAAAAGAGTGTTCGCGCTCCACCGATACTTGCCAATTTCAGCTCAAAATATTGATTATTGACGGAGATATGAGGGAAAATAACTTTTCATGTTCATTTTTTGTAATATCTCACTCACTACTCGACGAAATCGGATGAAATTTAGCTTAAAAGACTCGTTTTGATGCCAACTTTCTATTTTTCAACTACAGCTCGATATCTTGAAAATTGACTGAGATATGAGTGTTTATCCCGTTTCCTAACCTCAAATAAAGGCTATCTAACTTACTACTTCACAAATCAGTTGAAACTAAGCTTAAAAGATTCGTACTGAAGCGTACTTTCTATATTTTCCAACTACAGCTCAATATCTTGAAAATTGACTGAGATATAAGTCGGAATGACCCTTAACAAGGTCAAAAAAGAGTGTTCGCGCTCCACCGATACTTGCCAATTTCAGCTCAAAATATTGATTATTGACGGAGATATGAGGGAAAATAACTTTTCATGTTCATTTTTTGTAATATCTCACTCACTACTCGACGAAATCGGATGAAATTTAGCTTAAAAGACTCGTTTTGATGCCAACTTTCTATATTTTTCAACTACAGCTCGATATCTTGAAAATTGACTGAGATATAAGTCGGAATGACCCTTAACAAGGTCAAAAAAGAGTGTTCGCGCTCCACCGATACTTGCCAATTTCAGCTCAAAATATTGATTATTGACGGAGATATGAGGGAAAATAACTTTTCATGTTCATTTTTTGTAATATCTCACTCACTACTCGACGAAATCGGATGAAATTTAGCTTAAAAGACTCGTTTTGATGCCAACTTTCTATATTTTTCAACTACAGCTCGATATCTTGAAAATTGACTGAGATATGAGTGTTTATCCCGTTTCCTAACCTCAAAATAAAGGCTTTTCCTCTCATATCTTACTTACTACTTCACGAAATCAGTTGAAACTAAGCTTAAAAGATTCGTACTGAAGCGTACTTTCTATATTTTCCAACTACAGCTCAATATCTTGAAAATTGACTGAGATATAAGTCGGAATGACCCTTAACAAGGTCAAAAAAGAGTGTTCGCGCTCCACCGATACTTGCCAATTTCAGCTCAAAATATTGATTATTGACGGAGATATGAGGGAAAATAACTTTTCATGTTCATTTTTTGTAATATCTCACTCACTACTCGACGAAATCGGATGAAATTTAGCTTAAAAGACTCGTTTTGATGCCAACTTTCTATATTTTTCAACTACAGCTCGATATCTTGAAAATTGACTGAGATATGAGTGTTTATCCCGTTTCCTAACCTCAAAATAAAGGCTTTTCCTCTCATATCTTACTTACTACTTCACGAAATCAGTTGAAACTAAGCTTAAAAGATTCGTACTGAAGCGTACTTTCTATATTTTCCAACTACAGCTCAATATCTTGAAAATTGACTGAGATAT
Organism: Trichogramma dendrolimi; assembly: GCA_034770305.1. Lineage (NCBI taxonomy): Eukaryota > Metazoa > Arthropoda > Insecta > Hymenoptera > Trichogrammatidae > Trichogramma > Trichogramma dendrolimi. The sequence continues at coordinate 94,482 of JAPMIB010000025.1, forward strand.
AAGTCGGAATGACCCTTAACAAGGTCAAAAAAGAGTGTTCGCGCTCCACCGATACTTGCCAATTTCAGCTCAAAATATTGATTATTGACGGAGATATGAGGGAAAATAACTTTTCATGTTCATTTTTTGTAATATCTCACTCACTACTCGACGAAATCGGATGAAATTTAGCTTAAAAGACTCGTTTTGATGCCAACTTTCTATATTTTTCAACTACAGCTCGATATCTTGAAAATTGACTGAGATATGAGTGTTTATCCCGTTTCCTAACCTCAAAATAAAGGCTTTTCCTCTCATATCTTACTTACTACTTCACGAAATCAGTAAAACTAAGCTTAAAAGATTCGTACTGAAGCGTACTTTCTATATTTTCCAACTACAGCTCAATATCTTGAAAATTGACTGAGATATAAGTCGGAATGACCCTTAACAAGGTCAAAAAAGAGTGTTCGCGCTCCACCGATACTTGCCAATTTCAGCTCAAAATATTGATTATTGACGGAGATATGAGGGAAAATAACTTTTCATGTTCATTTTTTGTAATATCTCACTCACTACTCGACGAAATCGGATGAAATTTAGCTTAAAAGACTCGTTTTGATGCCAACTTTCTATATTTTTCAACTACAGCTCGATATCTTGAAAATTGACTGAGATATGAGTGTTTATCCCGTTTCCTAACCTCAAAATAAAGGCTTTTCCTCTCATATCTTACTTACTACTTCACGAAATCAGTTGAAACTAAGCTTAAAAGATTCGTACTGAAGCGTACTTTCTATATTTTCCAACTACAGCTCAATATCTTGAAAATTGACTGAGATATAAGTCGGAATGACCCTTAACAAGGTCAAAAAAGAGTGTTCGCGCTCCACCGATACTTGCCAATTTCAGCTCAAAATATTGATTATTGACGGAGATATGAGGGAAAATAACTTTTCATGTTCTTTTTTGTAATATCTCACTCACTACTCGACGAAATCGGATGAAATTTAGCTTAAAAGATTCGTATGACTTTCTATATTTTCAACTACAGCTCAATATCTTGAAAATTGACTGAGATATGAGTCGGAATGACCCTTAAAAAGGTCAAAAAAGAGTGTTCGCGCTCCAGTGATACTTGCCGATTTCAGCTCAAAATATTGATTATAGACGGAGATATGAGGGAAAATAACTTTTAATGTTCATTTTTTGTAATATCTCACTCACTACTCTACGAAATAGGATGAAATTTAGCTTAAAAGTCTCGTTTTGATGCAACTTTCTATATTTTTCAACTACAGCTCAATATCTTGAAAATTGACTGAGATATGAGTGTTTATCCCGTTTCCCAACCTCAAAAGAAAGGCTTATCTACTTACTGCTTCACGAAATCATTTGAAACTAAGCTTAAAAGATTCGTACTGAAGCGTACTTTCTATATTTTCCAACTACAGCTCAATATCTTGAAAATTGACTGATATATGAGTCGGAATGACCCGTAACAAGGTCAAAAAAGAGTGTTCGCGCTAGCGATACTTGCCAATTTCAGCTCAAAATATTGATTATTGACGGAGATATGAGGGAAAATAACTTTTCATGTTCATTTTTGTAATATCTACTCACTACTCTACGAAATAGGATGAAACTAAGTTTAAAAGATTCGTACTGAAGCGTACTTCTATATTTTCTCAACTACAGCTCAATATCTTGAAAATTGACTGAGATATAAGTCGGAATTACCCTTAAAAGGTCAAAAAGAGTGTTCGCGCTCCAGCGATACTTGCCAATTTCAGCTCAAAATATTGATTATTGACGGAGATATGAGGGAAAATAACTTTTCATGTTCATTTTTTGTAATATCTCACTCACTACTCTACGAAATAGGATGAAACTAAGCTTAAAAGATTCGTACTAAAGCGTACTTTCTATTTTCCAACTACAGCTCAATATCTTGAAAATTGACTGAGATATAAGTCGGAATGACCCTTAAAAAGGTCAAAAAAGAGTGTTCGCGCTCCAGTGATACTTGCCAATTTCAGCTCAAAATATTGATTATTGACGGAGATATGAGGGAAAATAACTTTTAATGTTCATTTTTTGTAATATCTCACTCACTACTCTACGAAATAGGATGAAACTAGCTTAAAAGATTCGTACTAAAGCGTACTTTCTATATTTTCCAACTACAGCTCAATATCTTGAAAATTGACTGAGATATGAGTCGGAATGACCCTTAAAAAGGTCAAAAAAGAGTGTTCGCGCTCCAGCGATACTTGCCAATTTTAGCTCAAAATATTGATTATTGACGGAGATATGAGGGAAAATAACTTTTCATGTTCATTTTTTGTAATATCTCACTCACTACTCGACGAAATGGGATGAAATTCAGCTTAAAAGACTCGTTTTGATGCCAACTTTCTATATTTTTCAACTACAGCTCAATATCTCGAAAATTGACTGATATATGAGTCGGAATGACCCTTAACAAGGTCAAAAAAGAGTGTTCGCGCTCCAGCGATACTTGCCAATTTCAGCTCAAAATATTGATTATTGACGGAGATATGAGGGAAAATAACTTTTCATGTTCATTTTTTGTAATATCTCACTCACTACTCGACGAAATCGGGATGAAACTAGCTTAAATGATCGTACTAAAGCGTACTTTCTATTTTCCAACTACAGCTCAATATCTTGAAAATTGACTGAGATATGAGTGTTTATCCCGTTTCCTAACCTTAAAATAAAGGCTTGTCTTACTTACTGCTTCACGAAATCAGTTGAAACTAAGCTTAAAAGATTCGTACTGAAGCGTACTTTCGATATTTTCCAACTACAGCTCAATATCTTGAAAATTGACTGAGATATGAGTCGGAATGACCCTTAACAAGGTCAAAAAAGAGTGTTCGCGCTCCACCGATACTTGCCAATTTCAGCTCAAATATTGATAATTGACGGAGATATGAGGGAAAATAACTTTTCATGATCATTTTTGTAATATCTTACTCACTACTCTACGAAATAGGATGAAACTAAGCTTAAAAGATTCGTACTAAAGCGTACTTTCTATATTTTCCAACTACAGCTCAATATCTTGAAAATTGACTGAGATATGAGTCGGAATGACCCTTAACAAGGTCAAAAAAGAGTGTTCGCGCTCCACCGATACTTGCCAATTTCAGCTCAAAATATTGATTATTGACGGAGATAAGGGAAAATAACTTTTCATGTTCATTTTTTGTAATATCTTACTCACTACTCTACGAAATAGGATGAAACTAAGCTTAAAGATTCGTACTAAAGCGTACTTTCTATATTTTCCAACTACAGCTCCATATCTTGAAAATTGACTGAGATATGAGTCGGAATGACCCTTAACAAGGTCAAAAAAGAGTGTTCGCGCTCCACCGATACTTGCCAATTTCAGCTCAAAATATTGATACGGACGGAGATGAGGGAAAATAACTTTTCATGATCATTTTTTGTAATATCTCACTCACTACTCGACAAAATGGGATGAAACTAAGCTTAAAAGATTCGTACTAAAGCGTACTTTCTATATTTTCCAACTACAGCTCAATATCTTGAAAATTGACTGAGATATAAGTCGATATGACCCTTAAAAAGGTCAAAAAAGAGTGTTCGCGCTCCAGCGATACTTGCCAATTTCAGCTCAAAATATTGATTATTGACGGAGATATGAGGGAAAATAACTTTTCATGTTCATTTTTTGTAATATCTCACTCACTACTCGACGAAATCGGATGAAATTTAGCTTAAAAGACTCGTTTTGATGCCAACTTTCTATATTTTTCAACTACAGCTCGATATCTTGAAATTGACTGAGATATCGTGTTTATCCGTTTCCTAACCTAAAATAAAGGCTTGTCCTCTCATATCTTACTTACTACTTCACGAAATCAGTTGAATCTAAGCTTAAAAGATTCGTACTGAAGCGTACTTTCTATATTTTCCAACTACAGCTCAATATCTTGAAAATTGACTGAGATATAAGTCGGAATGACCTTTAACAAGGTCAAAAAAGAGTGTTCGCGCTCCACCGATACTTGCCAATTTCAGCTCAAAATATGATTATTGGGGAGATATGAGGGAAAATAACTTTTCATGTTCATTTTTTGTAATATCTCACTCACTACTCGACGAAATCGGATGAAATTTAGCTTAAAAGACTCGTTTTGATGCCAACTTTCTATTTTCCAACTACAGCTCAATATCTTGAAAATTGACTGAGATAAGTCGGAATGACCCTTAACAAGGTCAAAAAGAGTGTTCGCGCTCCACCGATACTTGCCAATTTCAGCTCAAAATATTGATATTGACGGAGATATGAGGGAAAATAACTTTATGTTCATTTTTTGTAATATCTCACTCACTACTCGACGAAATCGGATGAAATTTAGCTTAAAAGACTCGTTTTGATGCCAACTTCTATATTTTTCAACTACAGCTCGATATCTTGAAAATGACTGAGATATGAGTGTTTATCATATCCGTTTCCTAACCTCAAAATAAAGGCTTTTCCTCTCATATCTTACTTACTACTCTACGAAATAGGATGAAACTAAGCTTAAAAGATTCGTACTAAAGCGTACTTTCTATATTTTCCAACTACAGCTCAATATCTTGAAAATTGACTGAGATATAAGTCGGAATGACCTTAACAAGGTCAAAAAAGAGTGTTCGCGCTCCACTGATACTTGCCTACTGATACTAGACGATATCGGATGAAATTAGCCTTAAAGACTCGTTTTGATGCCAACTTTCTAGTTTTTTCAACTACAGCTCGATATCTTGAAAATTGACTGAGATATGAGTCGGAATGACCCTTAACAAGGTCAAAAAAGAGTGTTCGCGCTCCACCGATTGCCAATTCAGCTCAAAATATTGATTATTGACGGAGATATGAGGGAAAATAACTTTTCATGTTCATTTTTTGTAATATCTCACTCACTACTCGACGAAATCGATGAAATTTAGCTTAAAAGACTCGTTTTGATGCCAACTTTCTATATTTTTCCACTACAGCTCGATATCTTGAAAATTGACCGAGATATGAGTGTTTATCCCCGTTTCCTTACCTCAAATAAAGGCTTTTCCTCTCATATCTTACTTACTACTTCACGAAATCAGTTGAAACTAAGCTTAAAAGATTCGTACTCAAGCGTACTTTCTATATTTTCCAACTACAGCTCAATCTTGAAAATTGACTGAGATTGGTCGGAATGACCCTTAACAAGGTCAAAAAAGAGTGTTCGCGCTCCACCGATACTTGCCCAATTTCAGCTCAAAATATTGATTATTGACGGAAATGAGGGAAAATAACTTTTCATGTTCATTTTTTGTAATATCTCACTACTACTCGACGAAATCGGATGAAATTTAGCTTAAAAGACTCGTTTTGATGCCAACTTTCTATATTTTCAACTACACAGCTCGATATCTTGAAAATGACTGAGAATCAGTGTTTATCCTGTTTCCTAACCAAAATAAAGGCTTTTCCTCTCATATCTTACTTACTACTTCACGAATCAGTTGAATCTAAGCTTAAAAGATTCGTACTGAAGCGTACTTTCTATATTTTCCAACTACAGCTCAATATCTTGAAATAGACTGAGATATAAGTCGGAATGACCCTTAACAAGGTCAAAAAAGAGTGTTCGCGCTCCACCGATACTTGCCAATTTCAGCTCAAAATATTGATTATTGACGGAGATATGAGGGAAAATAACTTTTCATGTTCATTTTTTGTAATATCTCACTCACTACTCGACGAAATCGGATGAAATTAAGCTTAAAAGACTCGTTTTGATGCCAACTTTCTATATTTTTCCACTACAGCTCGATATCTTGAAAATTGACCGAGATATGAGTGTTTATCCCGTTTCCTTACCTCAAAATAAAGGCTTTTCCTCTCATATCTTACTTACTACTTCACGAAATCAGTTGAAACTAAGCTTAAAAGATTCGTACTCAAGCGTACTTTCTATATTTTCCAACTACAGCTCAATATCTTGAAAATTGACTGAGATATAAGTCGGAATGACCCTTAACAAGGTCAAAAAAGAGTGTTCGCGCTCCACCGATACTTGCCAATTTCAGCTCAAAATATTGATTATTGACGGAGATATGAGGGAAAATAACTTTTCATGTTCTTTTTTGTAATACTCACTCACTACTCACGAAATAGGATGAAACTAAGCCTAAAAGATTCGTACTAAAGCGTACTTTCCATATTTTCCAACTACAGCTCAATATCTTGAAATTGACTGAGATATGAGTCGGAATGACCCTTAACAAGGTCAAAAAAGAGTGTTCGCGCTCCAGCGATACTTGCCAATTTCAGCTCAAAATATTGATTATTCACGGAGATATGAGGGAAAAACTTTTCATGTTCATTTTTTGTAATATCTCACTCACTACTCTACGAAATAGGATGAAACTAAGCTTAAAAGATTCGTACTAAGCGTACTTTCTATATTTCCAACTACAGCTCAATATCTTGAAAATTGACTGAGATATAAGTCGAAATGACCCTTAACAAGGTGAAAAAAGAGTGTTCGCGCTCCACCGATACTTGCCAATTTCAGCTCAAAATATTGATTATTGACGGAGATATGAGAAAAATAACTTTTCATGTTCATTTTTTGTAATATCTCACTCACTACTCGACGAAATCGGATGAAATTTAGCTTAAAAGACTCGTTTTGATGCCAACTTTCTATATTTTTCAACTACAGCTCGATATCTTGAAAATTGACTGAGATATGAGTGTTTATCCCGTTTCCTACCTCAAAATAAAGGCTTTCCTCTCATACTTACTTACTACTTCACAAATCAGTTGAAACTAAGCTTAAAAGATTCGTACTGAAGCGTACTTTCTATATTTTCCAACTACAGCTCAATATCTTGAAAATTGACTGAGATATAAGTCGGAATGACCCTTAACAAGGTCAAAAAAGAGTGTTCGCGCTCCACCGATACTTGCCAATTTCAGCTCAAAATATTGATTATTGACGGAGATATGAGGGAAAATAACTTTTCATGTTCATTTTTTGTAATATCTCACTCACTACTCGACGAAATCGGATGAAATTTAGCTTAAAAGACTCGTTTTGATGCCAACTTTCTATATTTTTCAACTACAGCTCATATCTTGAAAATTGACTGAGATATGAGTGTTTATCCCGTTTCCTAACCTCAAATAAAGGCTTTCCTCTCATATCTTACTTACTACTCACGAAATCAGGAAAACTAAGCTTAAAAGATTCGTACTGAAGCGTACTTTCTATATTTTCCAACTACAGCTCAATATCTTGAAAATTGACTGAGATATAAGTCGGAATGACCCTTAACAAGGTCAAAAAAGAGTGTTCGCGCTCCAGATACTTGCCAATTTCAGCTCAAAATATTGATTATTGACGGAGATATAGGGAAAATAACTTTTCATGTTCATTTTTTGTAATATCTCACTCACTACTCGACGAAATCGGATGAAATTTAGCTTAAAAGTCTCGTTTTGATGCCAACTTTCTATATTTTTCAACTACAGCTCGATATCTTGAAAATTGACTGAGATATGAGTGTTTATCCCGTTTCCTAACCTTAAAATAAAGGCTTATCTTACTTACTGCTTCACGAAATCAGTTGAAACTAAGCTTAAAGATTCGTACTGAAGCGTACTTTCTATATTTTCCAACACAGCTCAATATCTTGAAAATTGACTGAGATATAAGTCGGAATGACCCTTAACAAGGTCAAAAAGAGTGTTCGCGCTCCAGATACTTGCCAATTTCAGCTCAAAATATTGATTATTGACGGAGATATGAGGAAAAATAACTTTTCATGTTCATTTTTTGTAATATCTCACTCACTACTCGACGAAATCGGATGAAATTTAGCTTAAAAACTCGTTTTGATGCCAACTTTCTATATTTTTCAACTACAGCTCAATATCTTGAAAATTGACTGAGATATGAGTGTTTATCCCGTTTCCTAACCTTAAAATAAAGGCTTATCTTACTTACTGCTTCACGAAATCAGTTGAAACTAAGCTTCAAAAGATTCGTACTGAAGCGTACTTTCTATATTTTCCAACAACAGCTCAATATCTTGAAAATTGACTGATAATGAGTCGGAATGACCCTTAACAAGGTCAAAAAGAGTGTTCGCGCTCCAGCGATACTTGCCAATTTCAGCTCAAAATATTGATTATTGACGGAGATATGAGGGAAAATAACTTTTCATGTTCATTTTTTGTAATATCTTACTCACTACTCTACGAAATAAGATGAAACTAAGCTTAAAAGATTCGTACTAAAGCGTACTTTCTATATTTTCCAACTACAGCTCAATATCTTGAAAATTGACTGATATATGAGTCGGAATGACCCTTAACATGGTCAAAAAGAGTGTTCCGCGCTCCAGCGATACTTGCCAATTTCAGCTCAAAATATTGATTATTGACGGAGATATGAGGAAAAATAACTTTTCATGTTCATTTTTTGTAATATCTCACTCACTACTCTACGAATAGGATGAAACTAAGCTTAAAAGATTCGTACTAAAGCGTACTTTCTATATTTTCCAACACAGCTCAATATCATGAAAATTGACTGAGATATAAGTCGGAATGACCCTTAAAAAGTTCAAAAAGAGTGTTCGCGCTCCAGTGATACTTGCCAATTTCAGCTCAAAATATTGATTATTGACGGAGATATAAGGGAAAATAACTTTTCATGTTCATTTTTTGTAATATCTCACTCACTACTCTACGAAATAGGATGAAATTTAGCTTCAAAGTCTCGTTTTGATGCCAACTTTCTATATTTTTCAACTACAGCTCGATATCTTGAAAATTGACTGAGATATGAGTGTTTATCCCGTTTCCTAACCTTAAAATAAAGGCTTATCTTACTTACTGCTTCACGAAATCAGTTGAAACTAAGCTTCAAAGATTCGTACTGAAGCGTTCTTTCTATATTTTCCAACAACAGCTCAATATCTTGAAAATTGACTGAGATATAAGTCGGAATGACCCTTAACAAGGTCAAAGAAGAGTGTTCGCGCTCCAGCGATACTTGCCAATTTCAGCTCAAATATTGATTTTGACGGAGATATGAGGAAAAATAACTTTTCATGTTCATTTTTTGTAATATCTCACTCACTACTCGACGAAATCGGATGAAATTTAGCTTAAAAAACTCGTTTTGATGCCAACTTTCTATATTTTTCAACTACAGCTCAATATCTTGAAAATTGACTGAGATATGAGTGTTTATCCCGTTTCCTAACCTTAAAATAAAGGCTTATCTTACTTACTGCTTCACGAAATCAGTTGAAACTAAGCTTCAAAGATTCGTACTGAAGCGTACTTTCTATATTTTCCAACAACAGCTCAATATCTTGAAAATTGACTGAGATATAAGTCGGAATGACCCTTAACAAGGTCAAAGAAGAGTGTTCGCGCTCCAGCGATACTTGCCAATTTCAGCTCAAAATATTGATTATTGACGGAGATATGAGGAAAATAACTTTTCATGTTCATTTTTTGTAATATCTCACTCACTACTCGACGAAATCGGATGAAATTTAGCTTAAAAACTCGTTTTGATGCCAACTTTCTATATTTTAACTACAGCTCGATATCTTGAAAATTGACTGAGATATGAGTGTTTATCCCGTTTCCTAACCTCAAAATAAAGGCTTTTCCTCTCATATCTTACTTACTACTCTACGAAATAGGATGAAACTAAGCTTAAAAGATTCGTACTAAAGCGTACTTTCTATATTTTCCAACTACAGCTCAATATCTTGAAAATTGACTGAGATATAAGTCGGAATGACCCTTAACAAGGTCAAAAAAGAGTGTTCGCGCTCCACTGATACTTGCCTACTGATACTAGACGATATCGGATGAAATTTAGCTTAAAAGACTCGTTTTGATGCCAACTTTCTAGTTTTTTCAACTACAGCTCAATATCTTGAAAATTGACTGAGATATGAGTCGGAATGACCCTTAACAAGGTCAAAGAAGAGTGTTCGCGCTCCAGCGATACTTGCCAATTTCAGCTCAAAATACAGTAGAACCTCGATAGTACGAATTTCAAGGGTACGGCTGTAAATTTCGTCTTATAGAGGTTTTCGTCTTCGATAGTTCGTATTAAAGGGGTGTGTATAAATAAAATTCGTATTAAGGAGGTTAAAAAAATGTAATTTATTTTACAAAAAATGTATTTGTTTAGCTTGAATTATTTTCTAAAATAGTCAGTAATATTTTTGAACCAAATTTTCAGTTGCAGTCTTATCAATAACGGCATCGATTTTGAATAGAGCAGCGAAAACACTTTCGACTATGTTTTTACATTTCCCTATCAAATGACGTACACCGGCCAATGCTGATTGCAGCTTCTCTTTTTGTTATATAATATTATAAGAAGTCTCATCACCATCAATCATCTTCATCATCATCAATATTGCCTCGATCTACAATACAAATCGATACGTCGATTTTTTTAAATTAACTCTAAATTTTGCAGCTCGTTTTCTTTTTCTATTTACATTCGAACTTTTTGATAGATCAGTCAAAATCACTGATTTATTTTATAAAGTTGTTGACATAGTAAAAGAACCCCCGCTGAAAACTAATTTTAATATATCATAACAATAAGTTTGAGAATACGTAAACAATGACAAAATTTTCCTCACATTGCGCAAATTTTGAAAATTTAAATTCGTACTAAGGAGGTTTAATTATTACATGTAAAAATTCGTATTAGAGAAGTTTTTCGACGGGGAATGGTTTTGAGTTCGTGTTATAGAGAGATTTGTCTTATAGAGGTTCGTACTAACAAGGTTCTACTGTATTGATTATTGACGGAGATATGAGGGAAAATAACTTTTGTTCATTTTTTTGTAATATCTTACTCACTACTCTACGAAATAAGATGAAACTAAGCTTAAAAGATTCGTACTAAAGCGTACTTTCTATTTTCCAACTACAGCTCAATATCTTGAAAATTGACTGAGATATGAGTCGGAATGACCCTTAACATGGTCAAAAAAGAGTGTTCGCGCTCCAGCGATACTTGCCAATTTCAGCTCAAAATTGATTATTGACGGAGATATGAGGAAAAATAACTTTTCATGTTCATTTTTTGTAATATCTCACTCACTACTCTCGAAATAGGATGAACTAAGCTTAAAAGATTCGTACTAAGCGTACTTTCTATATTTTCCAACTACAGCTCAATATCATGAAATTGACTGAGATATAAGTCGGAATGACCCTTAAAAAGTTCAAAAAGAGTGTTCGCGCTCCAGTGATACTTGCCAATTTCAGCTCAAAATATGATTATTGACGGAGATAAAGGGAAAATAACTTTTCATGTTCATTTTTTGTAATATCTCACTCACTACTCTACGAAATAGGATGAAATTTAGCTTCAAAGTCTCGTTTTGATGCCAACTTTCTATATTTTTCAACTACAGCTCGATATCTTGAAAATTGACTGAGATATGAGTGTTTATCCCGTTTCCTAACCTTAAAATAAAGGCTTATCTTACTTACTGCTTCACGAAATCAGTTGAAACTAAGCTTCAAAGATTCGTACTGAAGCGTTCTTTCTATATTTTCCAACAACAGCTCAATATCTTGAAAATTGACTGAGATATAAGTCGGAATGACCCTTAACAAGGTCAAAGAAGAGTGTTCGCGCTCCAGCGATACTTGCCAATTTCAGCTCAAAATATTGATTATTGACGGAGATATGAGGAAAAATAACTTTTCATGTTCATTTTTTGTAATATCTCACTCACTACTCGACGAAATCGGATGAAATTTAGCTTAAAAAACTCGTTTTGATGCCAACTTTCTATATTTTTCAACTACAGCTCAATATCTTGAAAATTGACTGAGATATGAGTGTTTATCCCGTTTCCTAACCTTAAAATAAAGGCTTATCTTACTTACTGCTTCACGAAATCAGTTGAAACTAAGCTTCAAAGATTCGTACTAAAGCGTACTTTCTATATTTTCCAACAACAGCTCAATATCTTGAAAATTGACTGATATATGAGTCGGAATGACCCTTAACAAGGTCAAAAAAGAGTGTTCGCGCTCCAGCGATACTTGCCAATTTCAGCTCAAAATATTGATTATTGACGGAGATATGAGGGAAAATAACTTTTCATGTTCATTTTTTGTAATATCTTACTCACTACTCTACGAAATAAGATGAAACTAAGCTTAAAAGATTCGTACTAAAGCGTACTTTCTATATTTTCCAACTACAGCTCAATATCTTGAAAATTGACTGAGATATGAGTCGGAATGACCCAAACATGGTCAAAAAAGAGTGTTCGCGCTCCAGCGATACTTGCCAATTTCAGCTCAAAATATTGATTATTGACGGAGATATGAGGAAAAATAACTTTTCATGTTCATTTTTTGTAATATCTCACTCACTACTCTACGAAATAGGATGAAACTAAGCTTAAAAGATTCGTACTAAAGCGTACTTTCTATATTTTCCAACTACAGCTCAATATCATGAAAATTGACTGAGATATAAGTCGGAATGACCCTTAAAAAGTTCAAAAAAGAGTGTTCGCGCTCCAGTGATACTTGCCAATTTCAGCTCAAAATATTGATTATTGACGGAGATATAAGGGAAAATAACTTTTCATGTTCATTTTTTGTAATATCTCACTCACTACTCTACGAAATAGGATGAAATTTAGCTTCAAAGTCTCGTTTGATGCCAACTTCTATATTTTTCAACTACAGCTCGATATCTTGAAAATTGACTGAGATATGAGTGTTTATCCCGTTTCCTAACCTTAAAATAAAGGCTTATCTTACTTACTGCTTCACGAAATCAGTTGAAACTAAGCTTCAAAGATTCGTACTGAAGCGTCTTCTATATTTCCAACAACAGCTCAATATCTTGAAAATTGACTGAGATATAAGTCGGAAGACCCTTAACAAGGTCAAAGAAGAGTGTTCGCGCTCCAGCGATACTTGCCAATTTCAGCTCAAAATATTGATTATTGACGGAGATATGAGGAAAATAACTTTTCATGTTCATTTTTTGTAATATCTCACTCACTACTCGACGAAATCGGATGAAATTTAGCTTAAAAAACTCGTTTTGATGCCAACTTTCTATATTTTTCAACTACAGCTCAATATCTTGAAAATTGACTGAGATATGAGTGTTTATCCCGTTTCCTAACCTTAAAATAAAGGCTTATCTTACTTACTGCTTCACGAAATCAGTTGAAACTAAGCTTCAAAGATTCGTACTGAAGCGTACTTTCTATATTTTCCAACAACAGCTCAATATCTTGAAAATTGACTGAGATATAAGTCGGAATGACCCTTAACAAGGTCAAAAAAGAGTGTTCGCGCTCCAGCGATACTTGCCAATTTCAGCTCAAAATATTGATTATTGACGGAGATATGAGGGAAAATAACTTTCATGTTCTTTTTTGTAATATCTCACTCACTTCTCGACGAAATCGGATGAAATTTAGCTTAAAAGACTCGTTTTGATGCCAACTTTCTATATTTTTCAACTACAGCTCGATATCTTGAAAATTGACTGAGATATGAGTGTTTATATCCGTTTCCTAACCTCAAAATAAAGGCTTTTCCTCTCATATCTTACTTACTACTCTACGACGAAATAGGATGAAACTAAGCTTAAAAGATTCGTACTAAAGCGTACTTTCTATATTTTCCAACTACAGCTCAATATCTTGAAAATTGACTGAGATATAAGTCGGAATGACCCTTAACAAGGTCAAAAAAGAGTGTTCGCGCTCCACTGATACTTGCCTACTGATACTAGACGATATCGGATGAAATTTAGCTTAAAAGACTCGTTTTGATGCCAACTTTCTAGTTTTTTCAACTACAGCTCAATATCTTGAAAATTGACTGAGATATGAGTCGGAATGACCCTTAACAAGGTCAAAGAAGAGTGTTCGCGCTCCAGCGATACTTGCCAATTTCAGCTCAAAATACAGTAGAACCTCGATAGTACGAATTTCAAGGGTACGGCTGTAAATTTCGTCTTATAGAGGTTTTCGTCTTATCGATAGTTCGTATTAAAGGGGTGTGTATAAATAAAATTCGTATTAAGGAGGTTAAAAAAATGTAATTTATTTTACAAAAAATGTATTTGTTTAGCTTGAATTATTTTCTAAAATAGTCAGTAATATTTTTCTGAACCAAATTTTCAGTTGCAGTCTTATCAATAACGGCATCGATTTTGAATAGAGCAGCGAAAACACTTTCGACTATGTTTTTACATTTCCCTATCAAATGACGTACACCGGCCAATGCTGATTGCAGCTTCTCTTTTTTGTTATATAATATATAAGAAGTCTCATCACCATCAATCATCTTCATCATCATCAATATTGCCTCGATCTACAATACAAATCGATACGTCGATTTTTTTAAATTAACTCTAAATTTTGCAGCTCGTTTTCTTTTCTATTTACATTCGAACTTTTTGATAGATCAGTCAAAATCACTGATTTATTTTATAAAGTTGTTGACATAGTAAAAGAACCCCCGCTGAAAACTAATTTTAATATATCATAACAATAAGTTTGAGAATACGTAAACAATGACAAAATTTTCCTCACATTGCGCAAATTTGAAAAATTTAAATTCGTACGAAGGAGGTTTAATTATTACATGTAAAAATTCGTATTAGAGAAGTTTTTCGACGGGGAATGGTTTTGAGTTCGTGTTATAGAGAGATTTGTCTTATAGAGGTTCGTACTAACAAGGTTCTACTGTATTGATTATTGACGGAGATATGAGGGAAAATAACTTTTCATGTTCATTTTTTGTAATATCTTACTCACTACTCTACGAAATAAGATGAAACTAAGCTTAAAAGATTCGTACTAAAGCGTACTTTCTATATTTTCCAACTACAGCTCAATATCTTGAAAATTGACTGAGATATGAGTCGGAATGACCCTTAACATGGTCAAAAAAGAGTGTTCGCGCTCCAGCGATACTTGCCAATTTCAGCTCAAAATATTGATTATTGACGGAGATATGAGGAAAAATAACTTTTCATGTTCATTTTTTGTAATATCTCACTACTCTACGAAATAGGATGAAACTAAGCTTAAAAGATTCGTACTAAAGCGTACTTTCTATATTTTCCAACTACAGCTCAATATCATGAAAATTGACTGAGATATAAGTCGGAATGACCCTTAAAAAGTTCAAAAAAGAGTGTTCGCGCTCCAGTGATACTTGCCAATTTCAGCTCAAAATATTGATTATTGACGGAGATATAAGGGAAAATAACTTTTCATGTTCATTTTTTGTAATATCTCACTCACTACTCTACGAAATAGGATGAAATTTAGCTTCAAAGTCTCGTTTTGATGCCAACTTTCTATATTTTTCAACTACAGCTCGATATCTTGAAAATTGACTGAGATACGAGTGTTTATATCCCGTTTCCTAAACTTAAAATAAAGGCTTATCTTACTTACTGCTTCACGAAATCAGATGAAACTAAGCTTCAAAGATTCGTACTGAAGCGTTCTTTCTATATTTTCCAACAACAGCTCAATATCTTGAAAATTGACTGAGATATAAGTCGGAATGACCCTTAACAAGGTCAAAGAAGAGTGTTCGCGCTCCAGCGATACTTGCCAATTTCAGCTCAAAATATTGATTATTGACGGAGATATGAGGAAAAATAACTTTTCATGTTCATTTTTTTTGTAATATCTCACTCACTACTCGACGAAATCGGATGAAATTTAGCTTAAAAAACTCGTTTTGATGCCAACTTTATATTTTTCAACTACAGCTCAATCTTGAAAATTGACTGAGATATGAGTGTTTATCCCGTTTCCTAACCTTAAAATAAAGGCTTATCTTACTTACTGCTTCACGAAATCAGTTGAAACTAAGCTTCAAAGATTCGTACTGAAGCGTACTTTCTATATTTTCCAACAACAGCTCAATATCTTGAAAATTGACTGATATATGAGTCGGAATGACCCTTAACAAGGTCAAAAAAGAGTGTTCGCGCTCCAGCGATACTTGCCAATTTCAGCTCAAATATTGATTATTGACGGAGATATGAGGGAAAATAACTTTTCATGTTCATTTTTTGTAATATCTTACTCACTACTCTACGAAATAAGATGAAACTAAGCTTAAAAGATTCGTACTAAAGCGTACTTTCTATATTTTCCAACTACAGCTCAATATCTTGAAAATTGACTGAGATATGAGTCGGAATGACCCTTAACATGGTCAAAAAAGAGTGTTCGCGCTCCAGCGATACTTGCCAATTTCAGCTCAAAATATTGATTATTGACGGAGATATGAGGAAAAATAACTTTTCATGTTCATTTTTTGTAATATCTCACTCACTACTCTACGAAATAGGATGAAACTAAGCTTCAAAGATTCGTACTGAAGCGTTCTTTCTATATTTTCCAACAACAGCTCAATATCTTGAAAATTGACTGAGATATAAGTCGGAATGACCCTTAACAAGGTCAAAAAAGAGTGTTCGCGCTCCACCGATACTTGCCAATTTCAGCTCAAAATATTGATTATTGACGGAGATATGAGGGAAAATAACTTTTCATGTTCATTTTTTGTAATTCTCATCACTACCTACTCGACGAAATCGGATGAAATTTAGCTTAAAAGACTCGTTTTGATGCCAACTTTCTATATTTTTCAACTACAGCTCAATATCTTGAAAATTGACTGAGATATGAGTGTTTATCCCGTTTCCTAACCTCAAAATAAAGGCTTATCTTACTTACTACTTCACGAAATCAGTTGAAACTAAGCTTAAAAGATTCGTACTGAAGCGTACTTTCTATATTTTCCAACTACAGCTCAATATCTTGAAAATTGACTGAGATATAAGTCGGAATGACCCTTAACAAGGTCAAAAAAGTGTTCGCGCTTCAGCGATACTGCAAATTTCAGCTCAAAATATTGATTATTGACGGAGATATGAGGGAAAATAACTTTTCATGTTCATTTTTTGTAATATCTCACTCACTACTCGACGATATCGGATGAAATTTAGCTTAAAAGACTCATTTTGATGCCAACTTTCTAGTTTTTTCAACTACAGCTCAATATCTTGAAAATTGACTGAGATAGAAGTCGGAATGACACTTAAGGAGAGATATACACCAAATTTGACCCAAATATCGATTTTTTTTTAATGTTTGCTTTCGATTCTTTGACATTTGAAGTATCATTTCCCAAATTTTTAGCCTCAAAAAAATTATTTTATATTATAATGTGTACGAGCCATATCACGTCAAGTCTCGAATGGCTCGCCCGCGCAGCATTATTAGGCGAAATCGCACAATTTCTAACTCGCTGTAATAGTTATTAAATGCACCTAAAAGAAAAAGTAACCCATCATCTCGATAGGAAATTACCTCAGCTTTTTGATAGTGGGGTCATATTTTCAAAAATTTTCCATTTTCCTCGGGAAAATCGCCGGGAAACTTTTAAAGTCGAATATCTCAAAAAAGGACATTTTTAAAATTTTTTAAATAGTCCAGATGGAAAGAGGAGGAAATTTCCCATCGAAATAGCTATTTTCCAGAAGACCATTTTTTGATTTCAGCGAAATATAGCGAGAGAAAGAAGAAAAACGTGTTTTTTTGTGGCTTTGGAAGTTCAGCCGGCGCGGCGCGCGAGTAATCTGACGTGATATGGCTCATATGTAAATCCAAAATCAATAAAATGCGATAAAGAATATCAAAGACAAGCTGTTGGAGAGGAAATAATTCATGTCAAATTTTAATTCATTTCGATCATCTAATTGAGACATGAATGCGCGCATCAATTCGGCGTTCGGCTGCCAGTACTACTGCTGTTGGTGCTGCCTCTGGTGTTCAAATTTGAGAATCAAATTTGTAAACAAAAAGCTAGCCTCTCTTATATAGCAGTACTGAACTGCGCCAGCAGAAGTAGCAGAAAGATTAATTACGTTGCTCATGTGAAGATTCAATTGATAAAAATGTCACATGCGCAACTAAAATGTCAACATAAATCAACTGTGTAATGAGGCTGTGTGAGTGATGTTTTATATTTTGAGAGTTGAAGTTATTTTGTTAAAGTGAATTTTGTAATAAAATTTAGAGTAGTTCATTGCCTTGGAGAAAATAAAGATTCTTAATTTTATTTAGTTTATATTGTTTCTCAGTGCTGCAGTGTAGTAATTGATTTGCAGTAAAACATATGTTTATACAAGATACAGTTCAAATAGTAAATATATATTACATTATAGCATGTTTTTTTTTAGAAAAGACATTTGAAATAATAATGCTCAAATGCAACTTTCAAATCTAAAACATTTGTGCTTAGTACTTTACAACATGCATCACTGAGAAACTGAATGCACGCATGATACCTGAATTGTATGTGGGTTGAGTGAAGTTTATATAGAAACAAATTAGTGAAATGATGTGAAAAAGCTCAAATTATCTGAGAATGAGTAAAGTGTGAGTGAGATTTATGTGTGGGCCACTGAGATTGTGTAGTGAAAGATTTCAATGTTTTAAACACAAATTCTTTATTTTGCTTCTCCTGAAAAGTTTAATTTTTGACATTTTAGTCCAGTGTGCGCAGGGTTTCTCAGTCAGTTTTCATCATAGAGACCTTTAGTACGTCTCAAAATTTTCATAAAATGACACTCTATGGGCTGAGTTTTGTGGAATTTTGATTCAAGTTATGAAAAAGTTTTTACACTAATAGATGTGCAAAAAAGCAAAATTCAAGAAAATTTATTGTTGTTTTTGAGCACATATTGAGTAACTGAACTGATATAAAGGTCTAAATCAAAATTCCAGAAAACTCAGCCCATAAGTGTCATTTTATGAAGATTTTGAGACGTATTAGAGGTCTGTACCTCAAAAACTCTGGTCTGAACCTTGCGCACAGTGTCAAAATCCTAAAAAAGCAAAAATAAGCTATTTTTAGACGCAAAGGCCTATTTGACACTTTTTTACACATTTGTAGGGTCCAAAGATGTAAAATTGATGTTGAAATTATAGGTTGACATCAAACTGTGATGTATATCACAAAAATGCCCAATAAAAACCAATTGGTGTATGACTCCCCTTAACAAGGTCAAAAAAGAGTGTCCGCGCTCCACCGATACTTGCCAATTTCAGCTCTAAATATTGATTATTGACGGAGATATGAGGAAAAATAACTTTTCATGTTCATTTTTTGTAATATCTCGATCACTTTTCGACGAAATCGGATAAAATTTAGCTTAAAAGACTCGTTTGATGCCAACTTTCTATATTTTCCAACTACAGCTCAATATCTTGAAAATTGACTGAGATATAAGTCGGAATGACCCTTAACAAGGTAAAAAGAGTGTTCGCGCTCCAGCGATACTTGCCAATTTCAGCTCAAATATTGATTATTGACGGATATATGCCGCCCACCCTGAGGATCCCTTTAGCATCGAGGAATGGATCGAGCACGGCCAGCGGACTCTTCCTTGGAACTGGTCGAGAGTGTCTCAGCTCTCGAACTTCGACCTCGAAGTATTGTAGCTGACTGCGGACGAGGCATGCTTCGAAGGCTTCGCCGAGCTCCTGAGCTGTCATTGGCTGTAGTGGGTCTGGGCATGGGCCTCGATTCCAACGCTGTCTGATCCAGCGTCTGAGCCGCACCATGAATCGGAGCGCCCTCGTCAAGCTGGAGAATTTACGCAGCCAGTCGGTCACCTCCTCAGCCTCAGCTACATAAAGGCACAGACGTTGTTCTTCGCCTTCTGGTGGACGATTTGGTGGCCAGGTGTGTGGCGGCTCCATCAGCCACTCGGGGCCATGGAGCCAGGCCTTGTGTGAAAGTAGCTGGTTTACAGTTGCTCCTCGCGATGCGACGTCAGCGGGATTCTTGTCCGATGGCACGTACCGCCAGATGCTCCGCGGAGTCAATTCCTGGATTTGATGGACGTAGCCATCGACCACCGAATTGCCGATCGCCTCGGTTGAGTCGATCCAGTGAAGAACGATCCTTGAGTCCGACCAGGCCACGCACGTGTTGATGTCAATGGCCAGCTCGTCGCAGGTCGTGCGCAGAAGCCGGGCGGCGATGAGCGCAGCTCGTAGCTCCAGCCTCGGGATGGTCAGTCGCGGCGTCCTCGCCGGCTCCACCAGTACGCTGCGGATGGGTGCGAGCTTCGTTTTGGCGACGAGAATGCGTAGCCGAACCTGGCCTGTCTCATCCTCACACCAGGAGTAGGTCACCGCAGCCATGGCTCGCCGGCTGGCGTCGGCGAACGCGTGAATCCGGAGGTTCCGCGCTGAGGAGTGTGATGCGAGCCATCGTGGTATGACGAGGCCCTTATGGACGTCAGACCGTCGCAGATGCTCCTCCATCGTTGGGCCAGCAGCTCCGGCAGCTCGTCGTCCCAGCCGAGTCGGGCGCGCCACATATCCTGGATGAGCAGCTTAACTGTGAGAGTAGTGGGCGCCAGCCACCCGCACGGATCGAAGATGGTCGCGAGCGCTGACAGCACCTCCCGCTTGCTGCGTCGGGGTTTCGAGACGTCTGGCACTGCGATACCCAGCGAATCGTCTTGAGGGTTCCAGGCGATCCCGAGCTCCCGTACCGGATCCTCGGCGGAAAAGCTGATCCAAGTGGGTCGCAGGCAGTCTGCAGTGTTGAGGCCCTCGAGCAGTCGAGGGTCGTTCGCGACCCACTTGCGGAGCGGGAAACCTCCCCTGTTTGTCAATTGGATCAGTTGGTCTCGGAGAGCCCGTGCCGCCTCCAGATCGGGCGCGCCTGAAAGCACGTCATCGACGTACCTGTCCCGTAGAATGGCGACCGCGGCGGCGGGGAATTGGGCGCCGTCGTCCTTGCACAGTTGCTCGATCGTGCGAAGTGCCAGGTATGGAGCACAGCTTGTTCCGTACGTCACAGTCAAGAGTCGGAAGTGTTGGACGGGGTCGGATGAGTTCGGGCTCCACACGACGCGCTGCCAGTCGAGGTCCCGTTCGTCGATCCAGATCTGACGGTACATCATTTTCATGTCTGCGCAAAATGCAACACGGTGCCGTCGCCATCTCAAGAGAATGGTCCAGATGTCCCGTTGGAGCTTGGGGCCTCGATGGGTGACGTCGTTCAGACTAACTCCAGACGATGTCGGTCGTGATGCGTCGAACACCACCCTCAGGCGGGGCCCGTGGTCACCATGCTGCCAGATCCCGTGGTGGGGAATGTAGTGGACTGGACGGTCCTTCAGCGTCCTCTCTTCGTGAGACAGCCTGATCATATGCCCTGAGTCGATGTAGGCCTGCATGAACTCTCGGTAGGCAGCCGCGAAGGTGGCATCTCGGGCCATGCGTCGATGGAGGTGGACGAGGGAAGCGCACGCTGAGCTCTCACTGGACCCGAGCAGTCGGCCGGCGTCCGGCTTCAACGGCAGGCGGACCACGTACCGACCTGAGTGATCTCGATGATGCTCCATGAAGAGCTGCTCACAGCGCTCGTCGGCGGGTGAGGGACGGTGCACGAGGGGAGATCTTCGACTTGCCAAAATTGCTGCAGCACCGCCAACAATTGTCGATGCCAAGAGGGCTCAGAGCCGTCAGCGGTCATGGCGAGGCACTGATTGGGCCGTTGATAGCCCAGGCCACAGCTTCGGCCCCAGATCGTCCACCCAACGACGGTGTTCTGTGCGACGAGACCGCCACGACGTTGCAGCCCGGTCGTCATGAGGCGATGCGTTACCCCAGCTCCAAAGCAAGTCTACGGGGCCCGGTTGGCCGAATCGGGGATCGGCCAGCTTCAACTGACTCCACATCGATGACTCGTGTGGAGCTACTGGTGGCATGGCGTCGTGATTCCCAAGCGCTTCAGACATAAGGCCTTCATCTCGATCGGAGATGAACGGCCGGGCAGGTGGAGGTGTAGGCGAGCAGTACGCCTCGACCTGCCGGCGATGCCTCCCCCTACGGCGGCCACGGCAGTCCGATCGGCTTCAGTAGGGGCCTTTAATCGGGCGGCAAGCCGATCTGAGATTAGGGTGACCTCTGAACAGGCATCCAGGAGCGTCCGGACACGTAGGGGCCTGCCGTTGGGCGCGCTGATCTTCAGTGCGGCGGTCGGCAGCACAGTTAGTCAAGACGGCTCTGTAGACTGCTCGTCGCCGGTGCCAAGTGCACCTGGGGTAGCGTTCTCGAGTGTCGCGAAGGACATCGGGTGGGTCTTAGCAGGTGGCCCAGGCTCGTGACTTGAAGCGGCTCGCTTGCGTGATCCTTCATGAAGCAGGGTGTGATGAGTCGCTCCACACGTCTGACACGTCGAGCGCGATGGACACGCGCGGACTGCGTGACCTGGCCGCAGGCAGTTGAAGCATAGACGCTGTTGCATGACGAGCTCTCTTCGCTCAGCCGAATTCATGCTGGTGAAGGCGTCGCAGTGCCCGACATAGTGTTCACCTCCGCACCGGACGCAGTCTTGGCGGCCTTGTCGAGTTGCATAAGCACGTGCAGGTCTGTGGTCGCTCGATGAGGCTGACTGCCTCGTTGTCGTTGCTGCCCCTGAGGAGCACGCGACAGCCATGCGGCAGCGGCTGTTCAGGAAGGTGCTGAGGTCGTCGAACGACGCCAGGTGATCTCCCTTCCTAGCAGCATGATCGGCGCTACTTTCGGCATCGTTTCGCTCCAGGTCAGTCTCCCACGCTTGACGAGTAATGGGGTCCATGCAAGAAGCGGCGATGGAGATGAACCAAGCGTCCCACGTGTCCACCGGGCACTTCAGTGTTCGCAGCTGATCCGATGACGACTCAGGGTGTCGATGAGCTGTTGAAACGCCTTCGCTGAGGGCTCTCGGAGCGGTTTCAGCGATCGCAACGAGAGCAAGTGCTCGTGTACCAAGAGTCGACGATTTTCGTAGCGGCTCTCCAGCAGTTTCCAAGCGGTGTCGTAGTTATCGCCAGTGAGCTGCAGCGAGTCCAGGGCCGAACGGGCGTCGCCTCGGACCAGAGTCTTGAGGTAATACAGGCGCTCTACGTTGCTCAGGTGTGAGCTCTGGTGGATGAGAGCATTGAAAAGATCTCGGAACGACTCCCAATCCTCGCGCCGTCCAGAGAAGTCAGGGACGTTGATCTGCGGCAATCGCGAGTGCGATTGGGCGGAGGCTGGGGCTTCCGAGTGCGCCATGACACGCTCAGGTCGACGAGGCTCAGGCTGTAATCGACTCTGAACGTCGTAGAGGACGCCTGTTGCGTCGACGTACTGTCCTTGGACCAGGGCGTAGTTGGCGGCTCGGTCGTAGCTCGGGTCGTCTAGGGTAAAACTAACCTGTCTCACGACGGGTCTAAACCCAGCTCACGTTCCCTGTTGGCGGGTGAAACAATCCGACGCTTGGCGAATTCTGCTTCGCAATGATAGGAAGAGCCGACATCGAAGGATCAAAAAAAGCGACGTCGCTATGAACGCTTGGCCGCCACAAGCCAGTTATCCCTGGCGATTTCTGTCGTAGACACAGAGAAAGAAGACGAATTATTAGCGGTAGACTCGACGCCGGATCACAGCGGAGTACCATTCACTCTCATGCACTCTCTCACTCTCGATCAAGCGCGTGGACAGTTATCATGATTGCCGCGGCTGCAGGCGGCCCGATCGATGCTCGAGGCGAGCAGACACTACGCGCCAGCGTCGCGAGACTCACACGGCTGCTCTCGAGCTGAGCAGAACTCGGTTCGGCGCCAGCGAGTCGACGCACCCGGTGATTGACGGCGCACTCGATCGAATGATGATGCGAGCTCACGAGCCGAATCAGGGTCGTCGTTTTCTGACTAGGCGAGAGACGACTGCCACGTAAGCGAGACAGGTCGTTGATCATGCGATTCGCGTCGCGAGGCCGGCTGGCTCGCCGCGCCACGGCATGGCGGCTGAGCGAGCCCACACACACGGGCATCGCCACGCGTGCGGACCACGAGGGACAGTGGGAATCTCGTTAATCCATTCATGCGCGTCACTAATTAGATGACGAGGCATTTGGCGCGGCTCACACACACACACACACACACACACACACACACCACACACACACACACACACGTAACGTGCCTCGATCGCAGGGCGGGCGCGTGCGAGTGAACATGCACGCACGTGAGTGCGAGCAAGATGGCGCGTGGCACCCCTTCATTGCATATTACACGCCCGCAATACGCACACGGTCATCCACACTACTTGCTTACCTTTGTGGCATCGTCCTGCTGTGTTATCCGGCTCGAAGGACCAATGTTGAAAACCCGAGGAAGCTGGGAGGAGTGGAAGACCGGCTGACTAAATTGATGACGCAGTGTGTTGAGAAAATTGGAGATAACACTCTTTATTTCGCCGCTGCTCTGCGACAGTAAACGTTACACAAAGTCGGAGCGATCTTCACGGTGACGCAGCACCAACAACAAAAAAAAGGAATGATTCGGAGGCAAACAAAGAAAATGAATACTCTTCACACAATCACTGTGACGGAGGTGTTCACTCGACCGGACAAGTCCGTCGGTTCGGCAGCTCGAGAGCAACTGAGCAGCGGCGCCGATGCGCGGCCGTCCTTGACCACTGCGCATCGGCGGCGCGCATCACATCTGCGCATGGCGCGGCGTTTTTGAATCTCCGCTGGCTTCTCTTCTCAAACAGTAAGATAAGCCTGTATTTGAGGTTAGGAAAAGGGATAAACACTCATATCTCAGTCAATTTTCAAGATATTGAGCTGTAGTTGAAAATATAGAAAGTTGGCATCAAAACGAGTCTTTCAAGCTAAATTTCATCCGATTTCGTCGAGTATTGAGTGAGATATTACAAAAAATGAACATAAAAAGATATTTTCCTTATATCTCCGTCATAATCAATATTTGAGCTGAAATTGGCAAGTATCGGTAGTAGAGCGCGAACACTCTTTTTTGACCTTGTTAAGGGTCATTCCGACTTATATCTTAGTCAATTTTCCAGATATTGAGCTGTAGTTGAAAAATATAGAAAGTTGGCATCAAAAGAGTCTTTTAAGCTAAATTTCATCCGATTTTGTCGAGTATTGAGTGAGATATTACAAAAAATGAACTGAAAAGTTATTTTTCCTCATATCTCCGTCAATAATCAATATTTTGAGCCGAAATTGGCAAGTATCGGTGGAGCGCGAACACTCTTTTTTGACCTTGTTAAGGCTCATTCCGACTTATATCTCAGTCAATTTTCCAGATATTGAGCTGTAGTTGAAAAAATACAGAAAGTTAGCATCAAAACGAGTCTTTTAAGCTAAATTTCATCCGATTTCGTCGAGTATTGAGTGAGATATTACAAAAAATGAACATGAAAAGTTATTTTCCCTCATATCTCCGTCAATAATCAATATTTTAAGCTGAAATTGGCAAGTATCGGTGGAGCGCGAACACTCTTTTTTGACCTTGTTAAGGGTCATTCCGACTTATATCTCAGTCAATTTTCCAGATATTGAGCTGTA
>JAPMIB010000025.1:122500-127500 GCA_034770305.1 Trichogramma dendrolimi
CGCCACCGATTGGTTTTGATCTAATAAAAGCGTTCCTTCCATCTCTGGTCGGAACTCTGGTTCGCATGTATTAGCTCTAGAATTACCACAGTTATCCAAGTAAATAAATGTGGGTACGATCTAAGGAACCATAACTGATTTAATGAGCCATTCGCGGTTTCACCTTAATTCGGCGTGCACTGAGACATGCATGGCTTAATCTTTGAGACAAGCATATGACTACTGGCAGGATCAATTGGCAAGTATCGGTTGAGCGCGAACACTCTTTTTTGACCTAGTTAAGGGTCATTCCGACTTATATTCAGTCAATTTTTAAGATATTGAGCTGTAGTTGGAAAATATAGAAAGTACGCTTCAGTACGAATCTTTTAAGCTTAGTTTCAACTGATTTCGTGAAGTAGTAAGTAAGATAAGGTTTTATTTTTGAGGGAGGAAACGGGATAAACACTCATATCTCAGTCATTTTTAAGATATTGAGCTGTAGTTGAAAAATTAGAAAGTTGGCATCAAACGAGTCTTTTAAGCTAAATTTCATCGATTTCGTCGAGTAACGAGTGAGATATTACAAAATGAACATGAAAAGATATTTTCCCTATATCTCCGTCAATAATCAATATTTTAAGCTGAAATTGGCAAGTATCGGTGGAGCGCGAACACTTTTTTTGACCTTGTTAAGGGTCATTCCGACTTATATGTCAGTCAATTTTCCAGATATTGAGCTGTAGTTGAAAAATATAGAAAGTTGGCATCAAAACGAGTCTTTAAAGCTAAATTTCTTTCGATTTCGTCGAGTATTGAATGGATATATTACAAAAAATGAACATGAAAAGTTATTTTTCCTCATATCTCGTCAATAATCAATATTTTGAGCCGAAATTGGCAAGTATCGGTTAAGCGCGAACACTCTTTTTTGACCTTGTTAAGGGTCATTCCGACTTATATCTCAGTCAATTTTTAAGATATTGCTGTAGTTGGAAAATATAGAAAGTACGCTTCAGTACGAATCTTTTAAGCTAGTTTCAACTGATTTCGTCGAGTATTGAGTAAGATATTACAAAAAATGAACATGAAAAGTTATTTCCCTCATATCTCCGTCAATAATCAATATTTTAAGCTGAAATTGGCAAGTATCGGTGGAGCGCGAACACTCTTTTTGACCTTGTTAAGGGTCATTCCGACTTATATCTCAGTCATTTTCCAGATATTGAGCTGTAGTTGGAAAAATCAGAAAGTTGGCATCAAAACGAGTCTTTTAAGCTAAATTTCATCCGATTTCGTCGAGTATTGGAGTGAGATATTACAAAAAATGAACATGAAAAGTTATTTTCCCTCATATCTCCGTCAATTCAATATTTTGAGCTGAAATTGGCAAGTATCGGTGGAGCGCGAACACTCTTTTTTGACCTTGTTAAGGAACATTCCGACTTAAATCTCAGTCAATTTTCCAGATATTAAGCTGTAGTTGGAAAATATAGAAAGTCCGCTTCAGTACGAATTTTAAGCTTAGTTTTAACTGATTTCGTAAAGTAGAGGAAGATAAGCCTTTATTTGAGTTAGGAAACGGGGAGATAAACACTCATATCTCAGTCAATTTTTAAGATATTGAGCTGTAGTTGAAAAAAATTGAAAGTTGGCATCAAAACGAGTCTTTTAAGCTAAATTTCATCCGATTTCGTCGAGTATTGAGTGAGATATTACAAAAAATGAACATGAAAAGTTATTTTCCCTCATATCTCCGTCGATATCAATATTTTGAGCTGAAATTGGCAAGTATCGGTGGAGCGCAATCACTCTTTTTTGACCTTGTTAAGAGTCATTCCGACTTATATCCAGTCAATTTTTAAGATATTGAGCTGTAGTTGGAAAATATAAAAGTACGCTTCAATACGAATCTTTTAAGCTTAGTTTCAACTGATTTCGTCGAGTATGAGTGAGATATTACAAAAAATGAACATGAAAAGTTATTTTTCCTCATATCTCCGTCAATAATCAATATTTGAGCCGAAATTGGCAAGTATCGGTTAAGCGCGAACACTCTTTTTGACCTTGTTAAGGGTCATTCCGACTTATCTCAGTCAATTTTTAAGATATTGAGCTGTAGTTGGAAAATATAGAAAGTACGCTTCAATACGAATCTTTTAAGCTTAGTTTCAACTGATTCGTCGAGTATTGAGTGAGATATTACAAAAAATGAACATGAAAGTTATTTTCCCTCATATCTTCGTCAATAATCAATATTTTGAGCTGAAATTGGCAAGTATCGGTGGAGCGCAAACACTCTTTTTTGACCTTGTTAAGGGTCATTCCGACTTATATCTCAGTCAATTTTCAAAAATTAAGCTGTAGTTGGAAAATATAGAAAGTACGCTTCAGTACGAATCTTTCAAGCTTAGTTTTAACTGATTTCGTAAAGTAGTAAGGAAGATAAGCCTTTATTTTGAGGTAAGGAAACGGGATAAAAACTCATATCTCAGTCAATTTTTAAGATATTGAGCTGTAGTTGAAAATAGGAAGTTGGCATCGAAACGAGTCTTTAAAGCTAAATTTTATCCGATTTCGTCGCGAGTCTGAGTGAGATATTACAAAAAATGAACATGAAAAGTTATTTTCCCCTATCTCCGTCAATCAATATTTGAGCTGAAATTGGCAAGTATCGATGGAGCGCGAACACTCTTTTTTTTAACCTGTTAAGGGTCATTCCGACTTATATCTCAGTCAATTTTCAAGATATTGAGCTGGGTTGGAAAATATAGAAAGTTAGCATCAAAACGAGTCTTTTAAGCTAATTTCATCCGATTTCGTCGAGTATTGAGTGAGATATTACAAAAATGAACATGAAAAGTATTTTCCCTCATATCTCCGTCAAAATCAATATTTTAAGCTGAAATTGGCAAGTATCGGTGGAGCGCGAACACTCTTTTTGACCTTGTTAAGGGTCATTCCGACTTATCTCAGTCAATTTTCCAGATATTGAGCTGTAGTTTGAAAAATTCAGAAAGTTGGCAACACAAACGAGTCTTTTAAGCTAAATTTCATCCGATTTCGTCGAGTATTGAGTGAGAAATTACAAAAAATGAACAAAAAGTTATTTTCCCCTATCTCCGTCAATAATCAATATTTGAGCTGAAATTGGCAAGTATCGGTGGAGCGCGAACACTCTTTTTGACCTTGTTAAGGAACATTCCGACTTAAATCTCAGTCAATTTTCCAGATATTAAGCTGTAGTTGGAAAATATAGAAAGTACGCTTCAGTACGAATCTTTTAAGCTTAGTTTTAACTGATTTCGTAAGGTGGTAAGGAAGATAAGCCTTTTTTTGAGGTAAGGAAACGGGATAAAAACTCATATCTCAGTCAATTTTCAAGATATTGAGCTGTAGTTGAAAAATATAGAAAGTTGGCATCAAAACGAGTCTTTTAAGCTAAATTTCATCCGATTTCGTCAAGTATTGAGTGAGATATTACAAAAAATGAACATGAAAAGTTATTTTCCCTCATATCTCCGTCGATTATCAATATTTTGAGATGAAATTGGCAAGTATCGGTGGAGCGCGAACACTCTTTTTTGACCTTGTTAAGGGTCATTCCGACTTATATCTCAGTCAATTTTCAAGATATTAAGCTGTAGTTGGAAAATATAGAAAGTACGCTTCAGTACGAATCTTTTAAGCTTAGTTTCAACTGATTTCGTAAAGTAGTAAGGAAGATAAGCCTTTATTTTGAGGTTAGGAAACGGGATAAACACATATATCTCAGTCGATTTTCAAGATATTGAGCTGTAGTTGAAAAAAATTGAAAGTTGGCATCAAAACGAGTCTTTTAAGCTAAATTTCATCCGATTTTGTCGAGTATTGAGTGAGATATTACAAAAAATGAACATGAAAAGTTATTTTTCCTCATATCTCCGTCAATAATCAATATTTTGAGCCGAAATTGGTAAGTATCGGTTGAGCGCGAACACTCTTTTTTGACCTTGTTAAGGGTCATTACGACTTATATTTCAGTCAATTTTTAAGATATTGAGCTGTAGTTGGAAAATATAGAAAGTACGCTTCAGTACGAATCTTTTAAGCTTAGTTTCAACTGATTTCGTGAAGTAGTAAGTAAGATAAGGTTTTATTTTTAGGTTAGGAAACGGGATAAACTCTCATATCTCAGTCAATTTTTAAGATATTGAGCTGTAGTTAAAAAATATAGAAGTTGGCATCAAAACGAGTCTTTAAGCTAAATTTCATCCGATTTCGTCGAGTATTGAGTGAGATATTACAAAAAATGAACATGAAAAGTTATTTTCCCTCATATCTCCGTCAATGATCAATATTTTGAGCTGAAATTGGCAAGTATCGGTGGAGCGTGAACACTCTTTTTTGACCTTGTTAAGGGTCATTCCGACTTATATCTCAGTCAATTTTCCAGATATTGAGCTGTAGTTGAAAAATACAGAAAGTTGGCATCAAAACGAGTCTTTTAAGCTAAATTTCATCCGATTTCGTCGAGTATTGAGTGAGATATTACAAAAAATGAACATGAAAAGTTATTTTCCCTTATATCTCCGTCAATTATCAATATTTTGAGCTGAAATTGGCAAGTATCGGTGGAGCGCGAACACTCTTTTTTGACCTTGTTAAGGGTCATTCCGACTTATATCTCAGTCAATTTTCCAGATATTGAGCTGTAGTTGAAAAATACAGAAAGTTGGCATCAAAACGAGTCTTTTAAGCTAAATTTCATCCGATTTCGTCGAGTATTAAGTAAGATATTACAAAAAATGAACATGAAAAGTTATTTTCCCTCATATCTCCGTCGATTATCAATATTTTGAGCTGAAATTGGCAAGTATCGGTGGAGCGCAAACACTCTTTTTTGACCTTGTTAAGGGTCATTCCGACTTATATCTTAGTCAATTTTCCAGATATTGAGCTGTAGTTGAAAAATATAGAAAGTTGGCATCAAAACGAGTCTTTTAAGCTAAATTTCATCCGATTTTGTCGAGTATTGAGTG